>PVJL010003767.1:23386-147798 GCA_004026885.1 Lyroderma lyra
TAACCGATCATATTAAAATCCAAGGCCTAGCAAAGTCCTAAACTGTCTTGGAATAGGCACGTATGCACATATGTATAATACACTTCATTTTGTATAAAAACAACGCAGCGACATTGTGAAAATTTTGAAAAAATAAGGAAATGACCAATAATCATACTTCCCTAAAGCATCAACTATCAATCAGGTTTGCATATGTCTTTGTAGCCCCCCCGCCATGTGCATTTATATTTACACAGGTTGTATCAAAGCATACAAATAATTTTGTATCCTGACCTTTTCACTTAAATGTACATTTGAATTCTTTTCCCACAGTGCTATATAATATTTATAAGGTTCATTGGAATAGCTGCAAAATATTCCAACAACTGGCTGTGGTACAGTGTGGATGAAAAATTTCCTAATTTTGAACACTTAGGTGGCTTGTAGTTTTTTATTATACATCATAGATAATAGTGCCACACATGTATAAATATACATGCAAGGAGAAAAATGGGAAGGGCATACACAAAACCTGATACCAGTAGGTGCTATTGTTCAGACTTCTGTGCCCTTTGGACCATAAGGTGATGAAACTCATAGAATTAAGCTGGGATTGGGCTCTGCCAACTGTGTGTTACTGTTTTAGACACCTATGCATGCAAATATGGTATTTATTGTGCTAGGTTAAAGAAATGGCATAAACATCTTAACATTTTTTGCTAGAATAAGTAATTCTGATTTGGAATAATATTTGAAATGATTGGTTAAAATTCAAAAGACAATAACTTCTAAGTGGATGCCAGTAAGACAGGGAAACTTACAAACATGTTAGTAATCACAAGTCAGAAGGAAATGCTACTGAAATATGGCAATAAAGGCAAAATAATCTTTTTATAGTGAAGTCCTCCATGGTATGAACTGCTCATGCAAATCTGTGTGACCACCTCCTCTGAGGAGGTTATACTGAAAGGAGGCAACTCCTTACTGCTCCCTGAGAGTCTATTTACTGCCCTGCATGTGTCGGATGGCTCTACTGGCCTGGTGTGGCCTGTTACCGCTTTCGTTTCCGGTTTCACATCCCCCAGTAATTGGACAGCTTGAGCTAATATTTTCCTTTCTGGCTTGAGATTCATTTGGATTTATATCTGTTTGTTATAAATAATTAAAAGAGCCTGATGTGGTGATTCAAGAGCAGTGTCCAAGCAGTTCTCCAAATCTATTTATCTTTTGTAGTCTCATTTAGGACACAGAAGACTGCTGAATCCTTAACTGGATGTTGAACTCTTTGGCCCTGCTAATCTTGGTCTGGGGGTACAGGGCTACAGCTGTAGATCTGGACACCTGTTTCTCAGTCTGGGTCCCAAACAGGATTTCTTGACAACCATATTAGCAGAAGAATTTTACCTGTGCCAACAAGAGCATTGACAACAGAGCCAGATGGTTTGTTTAGTGGATCGGATTTCCTAAATTAGGGAATGTTTGTTTGGCAGAGTGTGGGCTGGTACTGGACAAGGCAGTTTTGTAGTGGAGCAGTAAGGGTGTATATTAGTAACTTCTGAGCAAAGAACAAAAAACTGGCCTAGATCTTCAAAAGGAACCTCCTGTTAGTGAAGTTGGTCAAGGAGAGGCTCTCAGGGAGAGGCTTTGGCATCTCCTCAGAGACGATGTGAGTATAGGTTGCTCTCCAAGCAAAAGGATCTATAGATCTCAGGAAATGAGGGAAAAAGGAAGATTACCAATAAAAATTTGGCCCTGGATGATAGAAAAAATGCAAACCTTCCATGCAACCCTTACATAATCACTACATAAATGAGGAAGTAGGATGATCACTTTGACTTAAATGACTAATTACTTAACATATCTTTTTGGCTAAATTCCATTCAAAGAATACAGTGAAATAATATTTTTATTGTGAATTTTAAAAGATTTTAATTTTTCAACCAGTGGTTTTAATATTATTTTGGACAATGCCTTAGAGTCTTTTTTGATAATACTTTTCTTCCAAAAAAACTTCAATATCATGCTAAGAACATTTATCTCCCGTAATTTAAATTTGGAGTCATGCCGAAGATTATTATAGAATTTCATTTTGATACTTGATCCTGAAGGTCTATTGTAGACCAACTATATCCTTCCCCCCACCCACCCCCAACAAATGCCAAACCTTCAAAGCAGCCCTATGCAAGTGACTTGTTTATAGGGCTTTGCCCCTTGGGCCTGGAATATAACTCCCTGAGGGCAAGCCACATGTATAGCATTCACTGACTTCTCCTCATGCTTACTAAGCTGGGTGCTGGCTCAATGGATAATATGTGCTAATGGATCTGCTGTATCCTTACAGCTATATTTAATGGAAAAAGAGAGAAAAGGTTAAGTGGAATAATAAACAAATGGTATAAGATGAGGGAACTTGATTGAAGTTCCTGTTTAGTAAAATATGTGCTTAGCACTTCAACAAGGTGTGCAGCTGTTTAAAAGGGAAGAGAAGTAGAAAAGTCTGTAGCATGCTTTCTCTTTTCGGAATTCCCCAACTACAGCATATTATTTCAGATTTTCTTAAGGGTTTTTCTTTGTACTCTCCAATTACCCTTTGAGAACTGTTACTACAGGATGAATCTGGCACTTCTGCTTTCTGAAATAGCTCTGGTACCTTATGGAGAGGAAATTCTCGGGCTTTCATTTCCCATTTGGTCATAACCCTGTGCACATCAGGTCTGACAGACTGTTCATTGCTTTTGGCAGCAGGGCAAGGTCTGTGCACAAGAATGGCTGATGAAGGAAACTGCAGGATTCAGGATTGAGAGCAGCATGGACTGCTTGGGAAAGGGCAGCGAAGGGAGCTGGTGCCCTGCATGCTTGCTAACAAGGATGGCAACTCAGAGAGCCCACAAGGAGCCCAACTGGCATGTCCCCTTCCCCCATTGCTTTTGTCATGCATTCTTTAGGTCTTCAGCACATTGCTTACCCAAAAAATATTCTGTGAAGATAGGATAGACTTTGAGAATCATCAAGAAAAACAGTCATATTGCATAGGAATTGCTCAGCAAAAAATCTGAGGTCTTCAGCTTTATTTCTGAACGAAAAATTTACTTCGCGGTAGAAATGTACTTGACATCTTTACTTCACTCAGTCTCTGGTAGATGGACATAGTAGCATTCATTTATGCCACACAGATGTTTTAAGAATTAATTAATGCTTTTAAAATGTATCCTTCAAATCATAATTATTTCAACGTGAACAATATAATAGGCTTTTAAGATCACAGGCACATATACCTGTATATGTTAAACATGGAGGAGTTCCCTTATTTTCCATGCTAAAATTTAACAACCCTAAGCAATAGAATATTTTGAATCCTTCTGTGTAACTCTAGTAATTGATTTCTGAAACAATGATCACATAAGACTTAGTGATTCCTTGCAGAATATGATTCATTAGGGAAAAGTATTCTTTGGCTATTTTAAGCACTTTGGTACATGTTCTCTGAGTGAGTCTACTGTCATAGCAACTGATTTACTACAGAAAAGCAAGGAAGTGCCTTAAGTCAGAAGTGCTTTTCCTTCCCCTTCATTTGGAAACCTTTCCTTGGCCCTTAGCATTATGTTTCATGACTCCACCTATCGTGGAAATTTTCACTTAATGAATGATAATTCTGTGACAATTTTTAAGTTTCCAAAGTGCCAGATTTAATGGATGTTCAAATACTGTGGTTTAACACCTAAAGTTGGGAAGCACATCTGAATACTAGAAAATCATGTGACAGATGAAAGAAAGGTAGGGGTGGGTAAAAGAAAGAAATTATACATAGAAGTTCACCTATCTGAAATCTTTGGGGTTCAGAAGTGTTTTGTAATTTAGGAATTTTTGGATATCGGACAGGTAATAAGGCAAATATACCATATCATACATAAAACCCTGAGTAAAGTCTGGGCAGCACTCTGTAATAAAACAAATTGGTATTTCAGCTGTGAAATGTATGAACACTCACACCGACTGTGATCAGTGAAGATTAAATAGTTTCAAGTCAGCTCAGAGCAGGTTTTGTTGCCAAATGAGTTCAGGTCTGGTCAAGCTTTGATGCCAAATGAGTTATAAAAAGTCTTTCATTTATTAAATCTCTTTGGACTTCAAAATTGGTGGATAAGGGATTGTGAACCTATACTGCTCTATGCAATGACTTCTCTCTTTACCGAATAAAGCTGAAAGTATTACTGTTCAAAGAGAAAGTAGGTGTGAGGGACTACAACAAGTTAGTAAAAGAAAATAGTAATACCTAGGACTATTTGCCTTTTAGCAGAATATTCTGTATGTTACTAATAAAAACAGGAAGCTCAGTGGATGGAAGATCTGATCTGAGATGTATGATGGTGATTCTTGTGTTATACTGGCACACATACAGGCAGTTAAACATACCTTCACACAATGGGGTGGGGGGAGTGAAATAAGGAATAATGGGATGTCTAGCAATAATAAGTATGATTATGTGACTGACACATATGTAGAGAGGTAAAAAGGAGAAGATTTGGCATCAATTAATTCACATACTGGATTCATTACTTGCTTGAATTATCTGAGCCTCAGTTTTCCCATCCGTGAAATGGGCATAAGTAACATCATAGGGTGGTTAGGAGACACCATAAAATAAAAACTGTAAGACACTTGGCACAGTGCCTGGCACATGGTTAACAGTTAAAATAAAACAAAATAAAAAATTAAATAGTTGTTATTATATTAATGATACAGATACAACTACCTCACTACTCCAATGTGTTTACTTAACATCAATGGTGTCATATGTATGATTTTCTCTCCCTGGAATATGTCTCTGAAGGGGTCACTGTTTTGAGGTTAAACACAGTTGAGAGATGTCTCTTGAATGGAAATTTGCTTCAGTCATACCTTAACATTAATGAGAATTTTTTGTTGTTGTTGTAAAAAATAACTTGCTTTCCTACTCTGGCTAACTGCCCTGAATTTGCCACTTTGTTTTGTGTAATGGTGGGTTTTAAATCAACCAATTCTCAAGGCCCCAGAATTCTGTTACATCTAGGCTCAGAAAACTATTTATTTTCTTCTATTGCTATCTGAATTAATCTTATCTCTTGGTTGTCACATCTCATAACTCACAACCTTCTATGCATTACATTTTGGCTTTCTCTTTCCCCTTGACCATGAAGCTACGTACCTGAAAGATAGCCAACCCTTTCTTCCCTGCCCTTAATTTTCATTGCAAAACTAATTCACATACTTTGTTGAGTTTTTAAAATCCAAAGCCAAATAACATAGGTGTGTGTGTGTGTGTATGTGTGTGTGTGAAGTAAACAACTAAACACAGAAAATCTATCATGAACTTTATAATTTCATCACCTCAATTCCACTTTCCAGGTAATTGATATTAATTGAGCATTAGGCCTGTGTTCTTCCAAACAGCTTTCTATGTATATTCAAATTCTAATATTCTATGACAGGGAAAAATTGACTATTGTTGATTTAGCAAAAATAAAACCATTCTGCACATACTTTTCTGCAGCTTGCTTTTTTCCCCTGTATAACTATGTACCATGCACATCTCATATTGTTATTGTTCCTCTTCTTTTGTAATAAGATGTATTTTTTAGGCATAATTTTGTATAGTTACTGACATTCCTTCATTCACTGAAGTAATATTTATTGATCATTAAAATGAGGAAAATATGTAGTGGTTGCTATGGAAAAGGCAAGGTTGTAAAAGACATAGTTTTTGCTCTTTGGATGCTCATTATGATCTGGAAATAAAAATAAGACAGGGCTACAAATACCTACAATATTAAGTAGTACAGAATATAGGAACTTAGATTTTAATACCACTGTAGGTCAGAAGAAGTAAATTAACTTTTAGAAGAGCTGACAAGGAAGGTTTTTTAAGGAGATTTTGAATTTAAATTGTGTCTGGAGAGATCGGTTGGGTTTCAATTGATAAAAGGAAGAAAAAATACCTTTAGCCAAATCTCTATTTAAAGAAGGGCCATCACTGATTGTAAAACACCTCTTGATTTCAGAGATAATAAAAGGTGGGGAGAAATATACAGATTAAATCAAGAAAATATAGCATTTGGTCAATTTGTCTGGAATGGCAGATTTCCAGAAGGTAGACAAATAGAAAAATCTAGACAAGTAAGTAGAAGCCAGATCGTGAAAAGTCTTAAATGCCAGGGGAAATCTGAAAATTGCCCATTTTTTTAAAATTCTTGTATATAATTCTCATTCAGATCTTTCTTTTCTTCTTATCATAAGCTGTTAGAATTTCACAACAGACTAAATAATCTAGTCTTGAAACATAAAAGTCTGTATTCTGGAGTCCTTATTCAAATGATACCTTTAAAGCTGTTTGTCCATTTTGGCAGGCCCTCCCATTACAGATTTTTTTTTCTATAAAGAGATAAACATTTTATTTTAATTTATTCATGTGCCTAGCACTGTGCTAAGCATCAAAATGTCAGTGGTGAACCAGACACAGTTTCAGCCTCACATACTCATGGCCTAGTTAATGGACTATCCAGTGTCTTCTCCCCACTTCCCAGACATCATTAGTGTCAAATTTTGCTGGCCTATCAACCATTTAAAATATCCATTGCCTCACCACCACCTTCTGCTGCCTTGGCCTTGTTTCTTGTTTGTGGTTATGATTTCCTGCTTGCCTTGCCAAACTTTGATTTCTTGAAATCCCTGTGCCCTTTTGTAACACCTGAATGACTTTTTCCAACTGAGCTTTACTTAAAGCAGAACGATTTACAAGTAAATTTTTATTTTTTACAGTATCTCCTAAAAAAATTATTGCGTTTTGGATTTCCTTGATATTGATGAGAGCAACTACAATGAAGATGATGAACTTAGAAATATGCCAAATATCCCCTAAATAAAATGTTTATAGCAATAAACACACATGGAAAAAACATGTTTTTGAGACTTAGTTTTAGGCATAGTATACACATTCAGGATTTCATTTTCTTGAGGAATTGACCCCTTTCCTGTTATGAAATCCCTCTTTCTACCTGATAATATTTCTTCTTCTGGAACCTACTTTGTCTGATGTTAATACAGCTATCCAAGATGGTCCCCCATGATTCCCACTTCCTGGTATACACACTCTTGTGTAATCCTCTCTCATACTGTACTAAAATTGGTCTGCATAATCAAGAAAATATGGTGAAAGTGAAGTCATTTTACTTTTGAGATTAGATTATAGAAGGCTGTGGCTTCTGTCACAGCTCCCACCTTCCCCCCTTTCTCAGATTACTTCCTTTGGGGGAAGTCACATCCTGAGCAGCTTTATGGAGAGAATCCAAGTGGCAAGGAGCTGAAGCCTCCTGGTGACCACCAGGTAAGTGGGCTTGGAGGTAGGTCCTCGAGATGCAGCCTGGCCTAGCACCTAGATTGTGAGACACCCTGAATAACAACACCTGGCTAAGCCACCCCAGATTTCTAACACACAAAAATTATGAGATAATAGACATTTGTTGTTTTAAACTACTACTTTCAGGGTAATTTGTTATACAGTAATGAATAACATATATCTACCTTTTTTTCCACTAGTATTTTCATGGCCTTTTGAGGGTCCCAAAGACCACCTCAAGTTCAGTGATTGGCTAGAAGGACTCACAAAACTCAACAGAAGGTTATATTTGCAGCGGAAGTCTGTTACAGTAAAGATACAGAGGAAAGCAGCAGGAAAGGTATTGTCATTGGACGGAGTTCCCAGAGGGCCAGTACGGCCTGCAGAGTCCTTCAGCAGAGGCCACATAGGATATGCTTCCTCTCCAGCAGTGAACTATAGGAACATATGTGAAATGTCTCTACCCAGGGAATCCTGTTGAAATCTCAGGTCCTTTTTTGGTGTGCTGGTCACATGAGCATATCTTGCTATTCAAACAGCCAGGCCAACGGAAACTCAGGAGCCCAACAATGAAACCAGGTGCACATTATCAAGCTTGATATTTGTACAAAGCAACTTGACAAGCTGGTATAGTATAGCCCGTTGCTGCAGGCATACTCAACAAAATTATCCATCCCTGACATCCAAGGGCCATATTCCCATTGGTTGGCCAAGGGTCATTCATGGTTCTAGGTTCTCTTGCAACCAGACCTGGCCTGTTAACCCTTTCTTCACAAATGATGCCAACAGCTATTATCAACTGCTAAATATGTAGATGAAAAAAATCTCAGCCCCCAGACTTCAATTCTTCCAGTTTAGGTCCCAAATATTATGAAGCAAAAACAAGCATTCCCCACTATATTCTTTCAGAATTCCTGATTCACAGAAACCATAAAATATAACAAAGATTATTATTTAAAGCCATCAGGTATTGGGAGAAGTTTGTTATATAATAATAAATAAATAACACAGGGTAATATTTTCTTGTTTCTTTGCAAGTTTGGCAATTTTTTAATTGAATGTCTGATGTGAATTTTGTGTTTTGGGGCACTGGCTTTTGTTAAAATTTCATTAAATAGTGTTATATTTAGTTTGTTACTAGCTAAATTATTAGAAATTTGTAAGATTCTTTTGAGGATTGCTTTTAAGTTTGTTAGGGTGAGTCCAGAGTAGCCTTTTGCTTAAGACTAACTTATTTCCACTACTGAGCTGTTAACTATCTCAACACTATTTCAGGGATTGGCAAACATTTTTGGTAAGGAAACTATGGTAACTATTTTAGGCTTTAAAGGCCATATATAATCTCTGTTGTATATTTTTCTTTAGGTGTTTCTTTCTTTTTTTTTTTTCTTTAGGTGTTTCTATAATCCTTTCAAAGTATAAAATTATGCTTAGTTTGTAAACTGTTCAAAAATAAGTCCATGACTGGATTTGGCCTGTGGGCTGTGGTTTGCCATCCCTGTCCTATCGGATGTCCTTTACAGCAAGAGGTGTTTCCACTTTAGCTGGAAAAAACAAAAACTATTCCCAGACTTGTATACATTTCAAAAATGGTCATTTTTATGGTTCTTTTCCAGGCCTTGGTGGTTTCTACTAACGTATGTGCGGATTAGCAATCAGCCAAAGACTTGAAGGGACCTCTTTCTAAATTTCTTTGTCTGTGCAGCTCCTTCCTCTTGGGAACTTGGTTCTATAAATCCTAGTCACCATGATCTCTTCAAACTCAGACCTATCTCTTTTCCATACAGCAAGAGTGCAGATTCTCTGAAGGTTCCCCCATCCTGGATTGAATCCTGCAAATGTCCTTTAGGACACAGGTGGGTTCAACTGCAGGGGCCACCTCCTTTGTTTCCCTCCTCTCAGGGATTACAGTCCTGTGTTGCTGGTTTTTAGAATTATTTGAAACCCATTCATTTCATATGTTTTGTTATTTCCTAGTTGTTTCAGGAACTATTACTTCATCTTGGAAGGGATCTTTATTCATTCTTATATTATTATCAGTGGTCATGTTTTTATTTGGAGATTCCTCCAAATGAAAATTTTGTGTTTAATTGGTTTAAGATTGAGAATTGAATAAGTCAAAGTTTGTACTCTTCATCCCCAAGCTGTTTTATAGAATGAATTGTCTGATAACCAGACAATGATGTGGTGTTTGGGACTAAATGTGTGGGCATGCTGTGAGTGAGTAGCTTTCAGGTTCTGAATAACATGAATCAGAAAGTTAAATGTCTAGCTTCAAATCCCAGCCAATGGTTTTGTTCTCGTACTCAAATCTGAAGCCATAGAACATGAGCTAAACAATTTTTTGAGTCAGAGCCTGGGTTTAATTGCCATACTAATTGATGCATGTACATGGAGAATATGTCAGGGATGACTCAGAGCAATATTTCCCACCTCTGCTGCCACTTCACCTCGATTCTGCTGGTCAGAGGAGGCTTGAGGAGAGGAGGTGGAGCTTTTAGTGTGTGTCCATCATTCCTGCTGTATACATCATTGTCAAGAAGGAAGGAGGACACATTACAAATAAAGACTGCCTCCCCCTCAAATGAACAAAAACACAACCCTCAGGATCAATTATGGTCTGAATCATTATTATAAAACAGAAATACTAACAACAACAAAATAATAACAGCAGCATTGTTACTGAGTGATTTTGCATTCCCAGAGTAGTTGTCCAGTCAGCTCGTAAAGTTCTTAGCAAACTTTAATTAGAGCTCAGAGGTAGGTGAGTTATATGACCAAAGTTCCTTCTATTTTGGTCACCAGAGATGTAAAGTCAGGTGAGGTTAAATGGTCAATTTATGGACACCTGGTCATGTTCATCTGTGAATGCTTTTCCAGTCTGTCAGGTTTTTTGGAATCTGACCTGTTAGCAGCTCTGCCAGGCAGAACCTGTACCCTTGCTTGCAGGTGCTGAGGTTTGAAGCTAATGTGTTTATATCAGCTTGTTACCCCAGGGCTCAGCCATGCCAAGTCTGGACCTGTTCACCTTTTTGGAATAAGTCTACAGGGGACATCTCTGAGCTTAGAGATAACAACTCTGAGTCAGGTAGTTATAGCTGAGCACCTGCCAGATATGATGTGCAAACAAGGACAGTGCTTTTCAATAATAGACCATTGACTGCATTCTGCTCCAAGTTGAAGATTTTTCTACTCTAATAACTAGGAATATATTTTTAAAAACATACTTTTGTTGTTTATTTATTCTTAGAGCCTGCCACTACTTTTAAGAAGACAGAAAAATTTTAGCACAAGTAAGGAAATAAAAAAAATAAAATCCCCTTGAGGATATGTGAAGACTTGAAACTTCATGTTCTGTATGTCTCCTACCTCAGTCAGATTTCTGGGTAGGCTGACCAGATGTCCCATTTTAAACAGGACAGAAAACAATGGTACTGTCCCATTTCAAATGATATGTATGGTCAGCCTAGTCTCACTGGGTTAAATGCAAGGTGTCAGTAGGCTGGCCATACTATTTGGAATGAGAGTGTACCGTTGTTTTCTGTCCCTTTTAAAACGGGACCTCCAGTCAGCCTATTTTTCGCATGTCTTTGTCTTGCGCCCTGAGATAGAACAGAGCAGTTCTATCTCAGATAGGGGCCCTGGGATCAGGGTTGGATGAGCAGGTTTGCTTACCCTGGATTCAATCTTGGCTGGTTAGGAATTTCCCAAAATCTATACTTTCCATTAATATTATCCAACCACTCCATATGTTGATACAAATCTGCTTCAAATCTATGTACTCTTTTTTGTACCAACAAAAAAGAAAGGAGAATATTGTCTTTAAGTTATTAGGCAAAGAGTATTTGCCTTTTATTTATCTTAAAACAACACTTTTCAAACTTCAATGGCTTTGATTAGATCTGGCACTCTAGCGTTTAAAGAAACAGCCCCTGTCCACTCAGATTTCATATTCGTAATTTCAAAAACTGTGACTCTATATCTTCTCACTCCCTTTTTCCTGGTTCTATCTGTCTGTCTGCACTCCTAAGTCCCTTCTTTCTCTTTGAATTTTTATGGTCTTTAGTTGGGTTTTTTCCTTGATGGCTTTCTCAAGTTATTGAAATCAGAATTTCACACACTCATCCATCTTTCACTTTGGTTTTTGTCTGAGAATACCCTGATGATCTATTTTTATGCTTTAAAAAATATTTTGTGTAAAAAAAATCCCCAGCTTATTTTAATTATTATTATTATTTGGGGGAGCAGTCTCAGCTGTTAGCTAGACTAATATATTTATTTAGGAAAGAGTTGACAATGACTCAGTGCTTTTCTTAAATTTTGACTAACAGCCCAGAATCCATCTTTCTGTAGGCAAAACATTTTTCCCTTTAAATTCTTTATTATTTTTTTCAAACACAGAAGCTTATCTCTTTTTGCACTTGCAGTATGCCGTCATCTCTTTCTTTCTCCTAAATTAGTTGACACTACACCACCTGAAAAACCTTAATGTTAGCAATAATTCACCAACAGCTTAAATAAGAATTATCCTGAGGCCTAGGCTTGGTGAGAGGGGCCTTCAGCGTGCTTTTACTGTTTTCTGTTCAGATGTAATATCTGAACACTACATCACAGAAACAAAAACTGTTTGGTTAGTGTCTTAATTTGCTAAGGCTGCCATACAAAGTACCATCAACTGAGTGGCTTAAACAACAGAAATTTATTTTCCAACAGTTCTGGAGGTTAGAAGTACAAGATCAAGGTGCCATCAAGGTTGGTTTTTTGAGACTTCTTTCTTTAGGTTGTAGATGGCTCTCCTCTCCCTGTGTCTTCACATGGTGTCCCCTCTGTTTGTGTCTGTGCCCTAACCTCTTTTTATGAAGACATCATTCATATTGGATTAGGGCCCTTTCTAATCACTCATTTTAATGTAATGACCTCTTTAAAGACCCTGTCTCCAAATATAATCACATTCTGAGGGACTGGGGGTTAGGATTTCAATATGTAAACAGGCTCAGAGCACAGTTCAGCCCATAACAGTATATTAACAGCTCCTAATATTGACGCCATATTTCCAGCAACAACAATTAGCTCCAAAACACAGCCCAAACCCTCAAAGTCAGTGCAAAAGTCAAATTATGGAGCCCCCTCAGACTCAGACATCACAGGCCTTTCTCTCAACTCATAGGCTCTTCATAACAAATGTAAACAAGCTGCTTATCTGATTTTCCAAACTGCAGCAGATCAGTGTGTAGAGCAACTACCAACCAGAAAAAAGCCACACTGCAAGGGGCAGATGTGTTGAACTACAACAGGGAGTGGCTCCAGCACTGAGGGGGCAGCAGAAGAACCCGAACAGCGCAAAACTGTATTGTCAACTGCAGTGCACTACGATGAGAGCAGATATTCACAATACTCCTGAATTTTCAAGAGTTGATGATGTTACTTTCAATAAATAGCAGAAATTTGTGGCAGTTTTTCCATTAAACATAGAATTGTTTGGGCATTTGAAGGAGATAAACTTCAGTTATTAGAGTAATTCACCTGTGCAAAATAAAAATTTCCTAGTTTTACTGTATATGCTTCTTTTGATAGGTACAGACAAGTCCTGTTTGTAATTCATGAAGGTTTGGCTATAATCCTGAATGTGAACATGTTAAAAAATGCTCTAGGGGGCAGGGCTTTTCTGTCCTGGTGGTCCTGAGGTTTAGACCTAACTGCCTGGTGAGGATTAACAGGCCATCACTGAGATTTGCTAACAGTTCTAAAAGAAGATGTTCATTGAACAACTTCTAATTTAATCCACACCCCCTGATAATATTTTAATAACTTTTATAATGTTTTTATGAATAATGTGATTAATATTTTAATAACTTTTATAATGTTTTTATGAATAGTGTGATTATATGGCATTGCATTTTATGTGTACATGTGTGAAATATAGGAATGTTTAGTGAACACCTTTAAGATATACCACAGTTTTTATAATCTTGCTTGGCCTTTCTTCATGATTTGGTGTGCCAGGAACATCAAAATTGGTAGCAACCCAGACATTTCTCAGCTCTGCGAGGCCCTGCCCCAGAATGGGCCATGTGCTCAGCCTCACCCTCCTCTGAGTCATCTCTAGTCTGCGTGTCATGCCTCCGGTCACCTTCTTTCTCCTGTCATAGTTATTTATAAAGTTGTTTCATATGTCTCACAGGACTGTGAGCTTAATTCCCAATGGCAACCCCCACCACCACCACAGGAAATATATCTAGCCTTTGGTTTTTACTCGTTAAACCATTTGAGACTTCTTTAGTGTTTGTTGCAGATGCCTTTGAAGGGAACCCTCAGAACTCTTCCTTATGCTCAAAGCAAGATCACCCAGAATGCTTTACTGGAGATTTTGAGCAGCTCACTGCAGCAGTGTGGTAGTAAATGTTTAACCACCATTTCTGAGATGGGTAGTAAGGGGGAAGGCCTCATTCTGAGTGTTTGCTGTTGTGGACTCACTGAATGTGGTGCTGGGAGATGGACACAATTGGCTCTTACTGACTGATCAGAATTTAGAAGGTTCCAACACATCGCTGGCTCACAGCTAAAGGGTAGTGGGAAATGCTATCCTGTAAGGAACGGAAAAGACTATTGAATCCCTTCACTTGCACTACAAACCTGTGGTATTCAAAAGACTGTCTCCTTTTTCAGGGGTTTCTCCTTTAATCCTTCCTCAACTAACTGCACAGGATGTGGACAAACCCTGAAATAGCTTTAAAGTCATGGGCAATGAGTCCTAAAACAAATCTACTTAGAAGTTTCTTAAGGCTCACTAATACGAAGGCAGTTCAAAACTCTCAGGATTCATAATATGTATGTACAGGTTAACATTGGGGTTATAATCATTAACCCTCCAAATTATTTTTTTCAAACATTTGCTCAACTCCTTTCCCATTGGCCTGCACACATTCTCACTTCTTAGACACACGCTAAGGTAATTTTTCCAAAGAAAAGTAAAATCCCCTTCCCTTCCTACTTCTTTTCCCTCAGTTCCACATACCAAAATGAGCAGATTTTACACTTCTGTCTCCCAACAAGATGTTTTTTTGTTCATAACAGATAGTAAAACATATTTAAGTTAAATTAACTCTCATTTCATATAGTATATGAGAAATATCTTTTTCCTCCTCATTTTAGGTGCTCATAAGTGTTCATTAATTCTTGCATGAGAATTAATTAATTGAGATAATTTTTAATGTAAAGGAAACTTTTTGTCTTAAGAAAAACTAGTTTTCCTACCTTAAACAATAAAGGTTGGGCAATGAAGTGTCTGGATTTGTTTTATCCAATTTTAGTTAAAATAACAAGTATGTAGTTGTTAATATTCCACAACCAAACTCTTCCCTAAATTAACACAGCCTCAAAAGATTTACTCAGTTATGACCCAGATCTAATGCTTAGCCAAGGTTGGTTTTTGAGCCTTGAGGGGAGAGAAAAATCTGAGTCTTAAAAGCAAATAAACCCACTAAATAGACTATAGTAAAAAAAAAAAAAAAAAAGACTGATAATAATAACTATTAGTGAGGATGTAGGGAAACTGGATGACTTAAATTGTGGGTGAGAATGTGATATGGTACAGCCACTTTTGAAAATAGCTTGGCAGTTCCCAAAACTGCCAATTTTTTTTTGAAACTTAAACAATCCTACTCCTAGGTATCGACCCAAGAGAAATGAAAACACATATCTATACAAAGACATATATGGGACTGTTCATAGCAGGTTTATTCATAATAGGCTCAAACTGGAGAAAATCCAAATAACTATCAACTGGTGAATGAAAAAACAAAATGTGTTATATCCATATAATAAAATACCCTGCGGCAATAAAAAGAAGCACTGATACATGCTAAAGCACTGACGAGCCTTGATAACATTATGCTAAGTGAAAAAAGCCAGATACAACAAACTATATATTGTATGATTCCATTTATGTAAAATTTCTGGGAAAGGCCAACTATAAGTGACAGAAAGCAGAATAGTGTTTGTTTGGGGACAGGGGATAGGAAAGGGATTGACTATAAATAGACACAGGAATCTTTTGGGAGTGATAGAAAGTTTGTACATTTTGCACAACTATAAATTTACTAGAAATCATTACATTGGTTTCTTAAAAATGGGTGAATTTTATGGTACGTAAATTATACCTCAATAAAGATTAAAAAAAAAATAAAGGCCTTGGTTAATTCTATTTAGCTGTTGGTTTTACTTGTCTGATTAGAAAATTTCAATGTGGCTATGTGTCACCCAGTCACATCTTTTCTTTTTATTCATAGATGAGAAGTGTGGCTAAATATGATGTTGGAGGACACAGGGCCTACCAGGCCCAACAAAACCGTAGATGCATTCACAGGGTTTTCTTCAGCTGTTGGAATGCTAATCACCAAATCTGCAGGGAAGGGCATGACTAATTCACTCTTCCTGTCATAAAGTTGTCCCTGGGAGGGAATGATGTTCCTATGGAGGAGTGTGTGCCTCTGTCATCCTCTACACACTGGAGGAAGTATACTGGATATAATGTCTTCTCTATTGGGATTCTAGGAGACAATAACTCTCCTTGTTAAAACTGAGCTATTCCTAAAGGATGAGATCATTTCTTTGACCATTAATCTCCTTCTTACCAAACATCTTCTCTTTGGGCCACAACAGGACAGGAAACCCATAAAGAACTTTCTGGTTTTAACTGAGGCTTGCCGTGTTGCTTTTGAGGAATATCCTTAAGCATGCTCCTGAACAGTCACATGTACGAAAGCAGTTCCCATAAGGGGACTAGCTGGGACAGCAGGATCGTGGTCAAGGAGTCTATGATGTTATTTCAACCCAGGGGGAATCAATACACTATTTTTTGCCTATCATACTGGCAAATTAGAAAGTACACATTATTCTAATTTGGAGTACTTAGAAAATAATGGGCCTGAGAATACAGTCTGGGTGGCTTAATTTGCTTCAGCAATACCTCCAGCAAACGTTTTGCCCTAGTAGTCTAGTTCCTCTGCCCTATGATTCCCAGCTGCGTTTGTGTTTCCATGGTCTTTGATTCTCTTGAGTGTACCTAATTTTTTAAAAAAAGTATTCACCTGTCTTTTTTTTAATTTCAATTTTTTAAATTATGGTAAGAATATTTAACACAAGATCAACCCTCCTGACAAGTTTTAAGTGCACAAACTTGTTGACTAGAGATACAATGTTGTACAGCAGATCTCTAGAACTTTTTCAACTTGCATAACTGAAACTTTATACCAATTGAGCAGCAATTTCCCATTTGTCCCTCCACCAACATCCTCCTATTCAGTTTCTGTGAATTTGACCATTTTAGATACTTCATATAAGTGGAATCGTACAGTATTTGTTGGTGTCTGGTTTATTTCACTGACATAATGTCCTCCAAGTTCATCCATGTTGTTGCATATTGTAGGGTTTTTCTTTTAAAAGGTTGAATAATATTCCACATTTTCTTTATCCATTCATCTGTCCTGGGCATTTAGGTTGTGTCCACATCTTGGCTCCTGTGAGTAATACTGCAATAAACATGGGAGGGCAGATATCTCTTTGAGATTTTGATTTCAGTTATTTTGGACAAATACCCAGAGGTGGGTTTGCTGGATCATATAGTAATTCTATTTTTAATTTTTTGAGGAACCTCCATACTCTTTTCTGTAGTAGATTTTTAAAAGATTGTGCAAATATTTTCATTTTGCTCCTTCTAAGAACACATCTCTTTCCCCTATGGTGTAATATCCAAGCCTCCAATTCTAACATTCCCACCAGTACTGCACAGGGGTTCGATTTTCTCCACATACTCACTGACAATTGTTATCTTTTTTGATAATAGCTATTCTAACAGGTGTGAGGTGATCTCATGATGGTTTTGATTTGCATTTCCCTGATGATTTGTATTTACCCTTCTACTTCTAGTGCCTGGCAATGCCTACAACGAGCAGATGTTTTTCAATAAATATTTGTTGTAAGAGTGAATTAACTTGTAAGCAATGCCATGCTTGGTACATACACAAATGAAGATTTAACATGAGCAATGGGGGTTGGAGGAAGGGGGAAGTAGTGTCCATGACACAAAGCAAAAGTTCGCAGACAAGTGGGATTCCCTCCAGGTTCATATTGGAAGGTTGCCCAAAATGACTGGAACCTGGAGGCTTGTATAGTTCATCATAGTGGAAAGTGGTGTGTTCTTAAAAGGAGGAAAATGAAAATACTTTGCACAATCTTTTAAAAATCATTATTACAAACATTTGCATTTGTTGAATGTTTGTGCTGTGAAGCAAAGCCCAGGATTGTTTTTTCAATCTCCCTCCTTCAAGGCTTATCTCAAGTATCTACCGCCACAGCTGCTTTTCCTGAATCTCTCATTTATTCTAGCGCATTATTTTTTCCCAATAAATATTTGTGTTCCCTTCTTCCTTTGAATCCCCATAGCTCTCTGCACGCTTCTTACCCACTCACCCTATTCTACCTTGTCTCCCATGATAGCTCCTGGCACTTTTCTAATCCTCCCCTCTCAATGGCTAGTTCTGTGACAGCAGCATGTTATTGTGTCCCATACAGAAACTAACACTTAGGTACTAAACATTTGTTTAATAGGACTGATTAATTGCATCATTTAATTTGTCTCAGATTGCTTTCTTTGGCAAGGGAGACAACTCTGGACAACTGGGTTGTAGACCCCATGCACTATTTTAAAGTAGCTCCTCTTCTAGAAACTGATGTCTGTATACACAGGTGTTGTGATTCAGTTTTTAACAGAGAGAAACAACTTTGTCCTAAAAAACCTTTACCAACTTGACATATATAAGGAGAATGTTTTCAACTGACAAAGTTTATCAAAACAATGCCTAATTTCAGGAAGGAGGGAAAAACTAGTGGTGAAATTCCATCTATTTAATTGTTGCTATGAAAATATGTAAGCAATATTCACACTGGTGAATGATGTTTATAAAATGTTTGGGTCTGTGTGAATATGCCCCTAATTAATATTATCATGGCAAGCTTTTTAAAAAAATTAAATTGGACTTTTCTATGTTAGTCTCATAGTATCTATAAATAGTTTCTTTTTTTTTTTTTTTTTTTTTTTTTTTTTTGCTTTTTGGTATGTGGGTAGCTCCCTGACTGGGAATCGAACCCAGGCCACAGCACTGACAGCGCCAGCGCTGAAGCCTTAAGCCACTACACCACCGGGGAACTCCCTAAATAGTTTCAATGTAGATATTTCCTGATATTTTCCCCAAACTCCTATTAGCATGGGCATTCCTGGAAAGATCATGGTTTTCCTTCTGTTTCTATGTAACGTGATGGAAGCAGCCACATCAATTGGGTGGTGTCTGTATGAGCTGAACTCTAATCTTGACTTTGACAATAAATAAATGAGTAATCTAGAACAAGTCACTTGGGACCTGAACTCCTTTATTTGAATCTGAATTATGAGGGAATTGGACATCATGATTTGCTCTCAGCCACTGTAGGATTTCCTGTCCCCACTTTGCTTGCCAGGGTCTAAGGTGGAGACTCTTTGTGTCACTTTCTCCCCACCCCCACCCCTCCCCCCAACACAGCTACACCCTATCACTCTCAAAAGAACCAGGGCAAGTGTCTGGAAGCTGAGTGACGACCAGTGCAAAACAGAAAGGCTATGTTGTTATGCTTGTGGTGGGCATGTGGGCAGTGGGCATGAGGTGAAGAGACCACAGCAGAAGAGCAAAGGCTGGAGAAGAAGTTGCAGTCCTAATGGAGCTCCATGCTCAGCATGTTGGGGCAGAGGGGAAGAGAAGAAAAGGGGTGAGGACAGGAAGAACTAGCTGGGCAAAGAGATCTGTGCTCAGGTCGGCTGTGCTCCAAGTCCTAGGGCTCCAAGTCCTAGCCTATGAGCTATCCCCTAAACTTCAGGAGAGACTTCTAGCCACCTCCCTGAGGGCCAGTTCTGGTTTACAACTTTGTCCACACTACAGTGTCCTCTTCCTAGTTGGAGCTCACATGAGCTACCTGTGCTCCACTGTATTCTGTCCCCTCTAGGGTTTACCTCTGCTCCTGGGCTCCACACTTCCCAGTGACCCCATTCTTCTGAGGATTTGTGGTTCTTCCTCTTGTTCAAGGCTGGACCGCAGGAATGCAAGCCTGAATGCTTTCATTCCTTCTTTTGGCCTGGTTGAACTCAGGGGAGGAGAGAGTCACAAGGCAGATGCAAATAAGAGACACAGCTTATGCTACTTTCTGATTTCGCTTGGGTGAGCTGGGCCTCTCCTCCACTTTTTAATAGACTAAAGTAAGAAGCTGACCAATAGTGCAGGCAGCATGTGGTGGCATGGATTATGTCACGTACTGTAAGGCGACACTATGCTACTCTATTTCTTCTTAAAACTCATCTACCTCAGGTCCTGCTTTTCAGCCTTGGCTAGTAACTGTACAATCTTGACCTGTATATCACTTCTGCTTGTCTTGTCTAGAATTTAAGTTATTTTAAATTTTCCTGACAAGTCAGGTATGTTGATATTTCCTGAAACATTCTTTACTCTACCTCTTCCCACAGTTAGGCCTTTTTTATCTTGCAACGAGAAAATTGTTCAAAGTGTGTTTCCAATACTGCAAATGACTGTTAACGAAATCTAACTGCTTTGCCCTCTCTGTCTATCAATCCAGATCTGACACCTGCTTGGCAGGATATTTTAGAGTTAGGGTGTTGTTGAGAATCTTAATGCCCGCAGCACCTGATCCTCGCTTGAGAAAAACCCACAGAACACTTTCTCTTGGACCTAAGTACAAAAAAACTTTTGCTTTTCCTCTTTAACTGGTATGTGTTTACAGATGATAATGTGATTCTTATA
Source organism: Lyroderma lyra (assembly GCA_004026885.1). NCBI lineage: Eukaryota > Metazoa > Chordata > Mammalia > Chiroptera > Megadermatidae > Lyroderma > Lyroderma lyra. The sequence continues at coordinate 43,580 of PVJL010003767.1, forward strand.
ATGTTTCCTTTTTACTTTGGCACAGCTCATCTGCAGTAGTTGTGTAAAACCCTACAGCGTGTCTCCTCTGTCCTAATTTTCATACTGGTCATCTTATTACTACCTATCTCTGTGTGTGCATGTGTGGGAGCTGATTTAATTTGGGGGAAAGATTTATCTCTAATCTGTTTATATTTATGCTTCAGGCTATTACTTTAACATTTTATTTTGAATAATTTGGGGCTGTACAGAGAAGCTGCCAACATAGGATAGAGAGTTCTTATGTACTTTTCACTCGGCTCTTTAATTTTTGTTCTATTAAACATATTTATGGAAGTCACCTAAAATTCTTTTTGGAACTAGGCCCATAGGTGTGTCACTAATTTGGTCACCCAGAGGCTGGGTGCCTCAGATCTGATGGGTCGGAAATGATGCAGACATCTCTGGCAGCTTTGACATGGGAAGGATGCCTAGCTTAAAATTGAATTATACCTTCTAATATTCATTCAAAAGTGATGTGGCCACAAACAAACATGAACTAAAGAATATGATCCAAGAAAAACTGGCCAATGGGACAATCTGATTAGAATTCTGAATTAAAAACTGAATTTTTAAAATATTATTAGTAATTATCAATGCTATTAATCACGAATGGTTTCATAACACTTTATGTGGCTTTAAGCATTTGTGTCTACATATTAGATTTTTTTCCTAGATAATTATAATAATTATCAATTTGTTTTTTGCCAATAATATTAGGTAAAATTACCTGAAGATTTAACAATTTGCTGCCTGCTTATGATTAGTCTATATAGGAGTTTATGAAGCATTGTCATAGCATGATCCTGTCTGTAGGGGTTAGATGTGTGTGTGTGGTGGTCTATGTGTATGTGTGCATGTGTGTGCATTAAAAAAAACTGGAAGGAAATAATTCAAAGTTTTAAGAGAGCTCATAATGTCTCCTTTTGCATGTCTGTATTTTCTATTTTTTTTTTTTTGTATTGAGTAACATTGCTTTTATACCAATGTTCCTCCAAGGTTGTTCCATTGTTATTAAACCATTCTTTTTTCCAACTTTTTAGTAATGTAAGAAGCAAAGAGCGGAATTCCCTGGTGGTGTAGTGGCTTAAGGCTTTGGCACTGGCGCTGTCAATGCTGCGGCCTGGGTTCGATTCCCAGGGAGCTACCCACATACAAAAAAAAAAAAAAAAAAAAAAGAAGCAAAGAGCATCAGTACAAATTTGGCAAAAAAATCTTTGCCTAAAAGGAAAAAAGCAACCAACTATAACAGACAAAAATGCTTAAGATTCATAGCTACAAAGTCATAACACAGTAGATATCCCCAAATTACCAGCACTGAAAGAAGCAGTAATTGTGGTTATTCATTTTTATATAAGTATTATTTTACCCATTTCCTTATTGCTCAAATTACTTTTAATCTAAATACCTATAAGCATTTTAGTTTTGGTCAGATTATATGGTGAAACTTTATTTAGCCAAATTGTTTTCACTCAAATTATGTGCTACAGTTTGCGAAATTTGAAACATCACCCCTTCCAGTTGGGGCTTGATGTGCTGCTAATTGATGAGAGACCCGAAATGTGAAGCAAAATGATGCTTTCATCAGTCTTGGAGCCAGTTTAGCTACCTTTTGGAATAAGCCCCCCATTCACTATGATGGGTCATTTTTCAGGGGTGAGCAAGAATTTCATTTTGCAGTGAGGAGTAACTGCTCCAACAGGCAGGTGGCTCTAGTAGAATCTTGGTCAAATGGAAACTGGAACAAGAATAAGACCTGTTCAGGATGTTTACTAGACAGACTGTGGCGATCACAACATATACAAATATTGAACCATTACTTTGCACACATGAAACTAATATAACGTTATATGTCAATTATACCTCAATAAAAAAAAAGCGTAAGACCTCTTCCCTCTTCATTACTTTAAGTGACCAATCTATAATGAGCTTTAGGGCTGCTCTGGCTGTAACTGACTGAGACTCTTTTGGCTGGTTCTAGTCCTAGAAAAGAATGGTCTATGGTCTAAACCCAGAAGTGACATTAGAACTTTGTAATAGAAAACTTTCATCTTTCAAGATGTTGAGTTTCCAGGAAAGTCATAAAGCTTAAACAAGTAATGGAGGCTTCTAGTGGATGTTATCCCATGTTCATAGTGTGTTGTTTTTTGTATATATTGGGATGGGGCAGGATGTAGAGGTGGGGTAAAGGACAGCCTTAAGGGCCCAGTCTCCTAAATAGTTGTTAACCAATGGTGCCTTGGAGAAGAGGATTGAAAATCTTTATTTCTAATAAAAAATATTTTTTTGAAACACAGCTTTATTCCTAAACCCCTGCACATCCTGATGCTGTGATTTTGGGATCCTTTTGTCTCTAGGGTCTGTGTATTCTACTTGCCCTAGCATAGTGTTAGAACACTTATTTACAAACAAAGTCCCCAATAAAAACCCATCGGTGTAGACCTAGCAAATGTGTGGATTGGAAAATGGTCCTGGAATCGAGGGTTCTATCCGAACTGTGCAGCTAAGTTCCTGAGTGGGCTGGAACAAATTTTGATTGCTATGCTCTCCTTGGCTTCTCCATCCATCCATTCATACATCCTTCTGACAGATCGTCATTAGACACCAGGACTCTGTGGAAACAGAAATAAGTGTAATATGGCTCTTTTGTCAACATATTTGGAATTTAGAGGAAAAGGCAAATAAAAATTAAAGATTGTAATCCAATGTAGTAAGTATTATGTTGTAAGGGTGCACACAGTGCTAAGGGAGCAAAGAGAAGGAACACTGAATCACACTTGGAGATGGGGAGGAGAGTCAGGGACCGCTTCAAGGAAGAGGTGATGTGTTCCCGGAAGCTTAAAAAATGAGAGGGTCCATTAGTTGGCTTAGAATAGGCCTACATTTATATTCTTATGTTAATTGAAGAGAAGTTCATTTGAGCTTCCGTATAGGGACAAACTGTCCAGAACTGCAAAGAAAAAAGCAAAAGGTATAAACAAATTTGCCTAATTTATTCACAACTGCTTACAGCCTAAAAAGTGGTGGTCCAAGTCTTAAGACCTCTTTTCTAATGTGCTCTGAAAGAAAATATTGGTTCCTGGGAGCTCCCTGTCACTTATGCATTTCCATGTAGCCATTTGAAAGTTATCTGGCCCTTATGAAAAGCCACAGTCATCTCTATAGCTCTTCCCCCTCCACAGATAGCTCCTTCCTCTACTATATCCTTATAATAAACTGTGTAGTCTTTTACTCTAGGTCAAGCTTGTCCAGTCCGCGGCGTGAGGTCCACATGCAGCCCAGGGCGGCTTTGAATGTGGCCCAACACAAATTTGTAAACTTTGTTAAAACATTATGAGATTTTTTTGTGACTTTGTTTTTCTCACCAGCTATCGTTTGTTGTTAGTGTATTTTATGTGTAGTCCAAGACAACTCTTCCTCTTCCAATGTGGCCCAGGGAAACCAAAAGATTGGAAACCCTTGGGTTGAATCATTCAAATGCTATAATATTCATAAAGAAGCAACCTCCAAACTTTGTCTCCTTTTATGGGTATATGTAGTTCCAAAGTTATTCACTAAATATTTCTTGTAATCATTTGATTTTTAACACAATACCTCATGTTTCTAAAAGTGATCTGCCCCTAATCTGAACTAATTATAGACACAATTGCAAATCTACAAAAATTGTTTAGAAAATCATAGGTAGACAAATAATTTCAATTTTTAGCATGCACTGTTGGTTGCTTTTTCCAATGTCTACTTTTTATTCTTCTTTTTCCTAAGAGAATTCCCAGTTGGCCCAGAGTGGATGCTAATTAGTCCAAGTCAGTCATGAACATTCCATCCTCCTAATTGCTAGTTGGTTTAGGAAAAGGCAACTCTGGACCCAGACACGGAAGTCAGCTGGGCAAGCTCTGGCAAAGGTTTTCTTCTCCTCAAAGAGGTATGGGAGATGTTCTCTCTTCTTCCTTGGAACATTGCTGTATGGGATGTGTCTCTGGAACCACTGCAGCCATGTTGCCACCACCTGTAGGATGAAGCCAAACATGGAGGAAGGCAGAGCTAGTAGATTTATCCAGGAATAAAACAGGAAGCCTGAAGTCTTGTGCCTGAACCCCATTCTTCTTGGAGTTTCCTTGTTCTGTGAGATAATCAATTTCCTTGTTGTGTAAGCCATGATGAATCAGGATTTTCAATTATTTGGAGCAAAAAGTGTCCTAACTAATAGCCAAGCGTGCTCTGAAGTTTACCTATTTTGTTCATAGAACACTATGTCAGGCATTTAGTTCTAGGAAATAGGCTTATCTGATTTTCCAGTTCGTGGCAGATTAGAAATAGCATGTTAGAAAGTGTAGAAACTGGTTGTTAGAGACAGGGAGCCGGACAGGGATGAGATAGGCATAAAGACAGAAACAAGAACTCAAGATGGAGCAGCATGGAATTATTTAGTGTTGGGACGAACAAATCCTCCCACCTCTGTAGACCTTGTGGGTGTCAGAATACAAGGGTATATCAATGACTAATCCATAATGACGTCTGCGCATCATCAAGGAAAAGTTTACTTTGTGTTTAATGTATGTTTTAGATGAGGCTGATTAATAATTTAAAATGTCTCTTTGTAAATAAGCAAAGGTTAACTGATTAAAGGGATAAACTTACTTGAAAAGGCACACGGAGAACGAACTCACTCCCTTGCTATGCTCAGTAAATGAATGCAATCCATATATGCAAACAGAATCTGTTAGCCATTTGCTTCATCCAGAGAAAAGGGAGGGGAAAAATGAGGCAGTGTTTTGATTGCTACCTAGAGCAGCTCATTTCAGTTTTGGTCTCTGTAAGAAGCCCCAGCTGAGGAGAAGCAAAGCTGGCAGATAAGGATGGGTGCTATTCTGCAAATTACTTTATTTTGGTTCAATGGCTCAGCAAGCCTGGGTAAGAAAACCCTCAGAAGCCTGCCAGGAGGAAGTAAATAAGTCGCTTGACTCTCCTAGAGGAGGCTGACTATCCGTAATTAAAATGTAAATAATTCTCAGGGTCAACAGCTTGTGCATAAAAATAACTGGAGAGATTGCAGACACTAAAATTGCACCATGCAAAACAGGTTCTAAGTCTCTGTCCACACAAACACTAAACACATCAGTAGAATGAGTTACCTGAGTGAAAAACCACTCAAACCAAGTCATTTTGCAACTACATACAGGAAAGCAACTGGTTGATATACTCTGCTGATGCCAGGGACTAAAACTGAAGGTGACTTGTTTACCAAGTTCTCGGGGCATAGACAACTCAGAACATAAGTGTGAATGTGAACGCAGGGCTTTCCTGCCATCAGTTGGTGGATCTGCGGTTCCACGCACCTCCCACCCCAGGGACTGGAGAGCTGCTCCAGGCTGCACAGCCATCCCCAGAAGCCCGCCCATGTCCTGCCAAGGCTCAGAGGCAGGAGATAAATTGTCTGTACAGGTCCCCACCCATCTGGGGTGTTAACTTTGGTTTTTAGATCTCCCTTCATTTGAGGAGTACTGTAAAACTTAAATAATATGCAAATAAAAGTTAAATAATATGGGAGAAAACCTAATACCTTTTCTATCTAATTACTATCAAATGTGTATGTACCTTATATATAGTAGGTACTCATAATTTTCTAAAAATGAGTAATAAGTGATTTATTAACCTGAGTAGTGTATGAAGAAAATATACAATGAATTAAAGAGTTCTATTAAGAATGAAACTTAAGCTATTCAGATTAATGGTTTTCAATGGCATTTTTTCCCCCTTCTCATCAGCATATTGCCATCCAGTCACTAAGATTGTTAGTAATAAGTTGTTGTTGTTGTTGTTGTTGTTAATAATAGCCAACAATCTGGCACTGTGCTAAATGCTATACATTCATTATTTCATTTTATTATCACAATAGCATGTGTACAATTATTATAAACCTATTTTTTTAATGGAGAAAATGAGACTTAAAGATGTAAAGTTAATTTCCTCAGGGCATCAACTGAGGAAATGGGTTGCTCCTCAAACACATGTCTCTTTTAGTGCCAAAACCTAAATTAACCACTACATGGTTATTGACAATAATTATACTAAAGCTTTCCAAGATTTTCTCTAGTTTTTAAAAGAAAGATGATAATCTTTCATTTGCATTCTAGTATGTTGTTTTGAGGGAGAGAGGAGCCTGGAATCATAGCTAATATGTGGAAAATAGTAAGAATTATGTATGCTTATATAGATAGGGTCTCATATGTTTGTCACAGTACAGACAAGACACTAAGAGCTGATTTTAGAATTACTTATTTGGGCAACTCTAATTATTGAAACTGAATTTAGGCCAACACTGCAGTGCTCCCAATTCAAGGAACTAGTTTTTCCTTTTCCTGAAATGCTTACATAATTTTCAGGGTTCATTAAAAGAAACTATTTAAAGATTTTTTACATTTTACATTCATTCATATTTCAGACTTCTTCCTTCAGCTAGTTACCATTTATTGCCTTCATAATGTCTAAACTGTATCAAATCTGCAATGGAAGATCATGGCCCTAGCAGTTTGTTTTCATACAGTCTTTCTTGGAAGTTCCCATTTTCCTTCTTGATTATCTAGTTTGGCTCACAAGGTATATAGGGTTTCATTTAGGGGGATCTCCAAGTGGGTCTTACCGACACTGCCTTGGGGATATATCAACTAGCTCAGGCACTCATATTTTAGAGTACTGTTTTGCAATATTAATTTAAATATATTATAATCTAAATATGTCTTTTGTAACATATATGTTATAAAGTACATCCTCGCTGTTTCAGTGGTATATGTCACCGTAAAAAACTAATAACTAACAAGAAGCATATGAAGTTAAAGTTAAAAAGTTTGGAAACTTTACTGTCAAAGATAATTGTTTTTTAAAGTTTAGTGTTTCACCTTCCATATTTTGGAGTTGACTATACTGTGAAAGTTTCTGATTCTTCCTGTCTTCTACTTTGGTGGGAACTTCCCTTTTCCACGTTTATTTTTGGCCCTGTTCTGCTCCACTGGATTCCACTTCCAGGCGCTTCTCCTCTGGGCAGGGCCCTGTTCTGTAAAGGAGCTGCGATCCTCAAAACCGCTACTTTGTGGATCTCCTTGTCTCGCATTATTTAGATTCTGAATCCATCCACAAAGACATTGCCACCCCTGCTCTCACTTCACGGTCTGTGGGCATATCTTGTGCCAAGTTTGGTTGTAAGTTTATGTTGTTCATGGGTTTTTCATTAGTTGTTCTGTCCGTTTTTATGTAAAATTTCAGAAAAAAAATCAAAAGCTACATCACTGTTATTCTCATCTTCCTAGAATTATCCTCTATTCTCAGGTTTTCTATTGTATTTTAAATAACAAGTTAATGCTAGCTACAGAACAAGATCGATGTCATCCTTAATTAGTGTCCAACTAAGAAATAACGCTTTACACATGATATGGGTGTCAACCCTGGCTGCACATCAGCAGCACCTTGGGAGTTGTAAAAATACTGATACTAGGGTCACATCTCCAAGAGACTCTGATTTAATTGGTCTGGGGTGGTGTGATCCCCAGGTTGTTCCAATGTATAGCCAAGGTTGACAACAAGTAACAATTTAAAAAAGCCATTTTTTAAAAGCTTTTCAAAGTCTTTAGCAATAGCTGAAACTAATCTGCATGTCAGTATGTTCTCTTCCCCATTCTTAGCTCATATGGTTCAGGTGAAGCTGATTTATTCCCCATGCCTAGCAACTGAAGTTACCTAGGCGCGGCCAATCACAGTGCTCTCTTCCCTTCCAGGGTTAGACACGTGACCCAAGCTGAACCAATGACAAATTTCCCTATGATATTTACCACTTCTTACACTAAAGAGCTGCTCTCTTTTCACAAAAATTGTGAGCTGCAAGGTCAGTGTAAACTTTGAACTTTGTTTTGCCATCTTTACTCCAAAATGAGAAAATCTGCCCGAGAAGCATAGAGGAAACAATTATTGAGAGATGGAAAAACACTGTTCATGGAGTTCTGAGAGGTCCAAATTACAATACGTCTCTTTACCTAAGATAAGATGCAGAGGTTAGGTGGATAGAAATGAAATAGTTTTATTGCTGAGAAGCTGATTGAGCTCAGGTCTTTGGATTGCTTCCCAAAAGGACTTTCTAACAATGTACTCTTTGGTTAATCTGATTTACAACCTGTCACTGGCACGGCTGGAATCTTTAGACTTTGCCCTCCATTGCAGACTGCTTAGCACAAGGTAGGAGAGCATGACCTAGTCAGAAAAAACAAAGCACTGAATGAGTGAAATCATGCCCATGTGCCTTATCCTTTTCTCAGTTCCCCAGTTGGATAACACTCTCCTAGGCCATGGCTCATGGTTTGGTGACTTGCGTTGCTCCTAGTAGCCCCCATTCACTCTCTTTGAACTATTGTACCTGCAGACCCAGATCACTCCTTTTCCCCTAGGAGAAATGAGTGAGGGGACCAAGAGTGCTAGGGTTCTCCTTATGCTGCTCATCCTGAGAAATTTGCAATTGTTTGAGTTCCTGGATCCACCTACATATGAAGCAACTGCAATCCTGAATTTCACAGTTGCAATAAAATAAATTCTCTTTAATTATTTAAGCCAGTTTGGCTTAGGTTTTTGTCATTTACAAATCCAAAGTTTTGATTAATATCTTACATTTAGTAAAGTTAATTTCAAGAAACATGTATTGAGTGGCTGTAGGGAAATGCCATTATTTTTTTATGCCATAAATGGGTATCCTTTGAGTACACATTAGTCTTACTATTGGATTTGGATGTAATTGTCAATTTGGACCTTGAGAACTTGTTTGGAGGTTCTAGGAGGGGAGCCCAGCTATTCGTATACCCATGATGAAAGAACGGTCCTGTCCTCTAGCAGGGAAGGTTGTCCTCTTTGACCCAGCGTGCAGCTTGGGGAGGGACACACATGGAGCAGTGAGGGAGGAAGGGGACACCCGCCTAGCCAGCCAGATCAGCTGAATCAACCCTGGAGATCAATGGGGTGACAGATGTCACAGCCAGATCGCCCTCACATCCTAATTGTCAATTTGGGATCTTCATGAAGTGGCCTACAGGCTTCCCAACTTTCTGTCATCTCTCCTTCACCATCTTCTTTCTGGGTGGTAACAATTTTACTGTTACTGGCCCAAGCATACTGCACCATCCCTTGCCATTCCTCCACGCCTATACCTTCTATAAACAGTCCTTTGATTAACCCTCCTTGACTTAACTACCTGTTCTTTGACCATAGCATCTTTTCCCATTGGCCTCCTGACTGACAACAGATAGGTCATTATGATATATTGAGAAAGACACACCTTCACAGGCACTAAAATGTTCTCAAGACAGCTGCCATAGTCTCTTTTAAATATATCTACTTTATGAAGATCAAAACCTTTGAATGTTTTGCCCAGAAGGAACTTTTTACTTACCCCTTCAATAAATACATTGTTTAGCTATGTATTTAAGGGAAGTCAATTGTTCAAAAGAAATACCCAAGTGGGGAGAAGACATTAAAGTATTTACTTAGTCAACTTAAACTGTAATACTATTTTAAAGTATCACATTAAAAAGGAGCTTGAGAATAAAGTGGGGTTTTTTTGGCGGGGGGAGTAATGTACAATGATTTATTGTATATTATTGTCAGATGAGTGTATTGTTTCTTTCTACCTTTCCCTCCTTTTTTCTTTTTGACCAAGGGAGAAAGAACCTAAAATGCTATTTCGCATCTCCATTTTTCTCATTACCTATTTACTAACTTCATTTGATACGAAAAGAGCATTATACATAATTAAAATTGCTTTGGGGAGGGGTAATTTAAAGGATTCTGATGTGCTGTTGAGATTCTTTTAGCTATCCAGTATAAGCAAGTCAATAGCTTCACTACATTTCACCACAATGAAAAAACATAAGAGGAAAAAGAGACATCCCATGCATGATAGCGTTAAAGGGCATAAAATATTTATGATTAGCCTTAACAAGAAATGTGCATGACCTATATAAAGACAATTATATAACTTTATTGAGTATGCAAAGAAGATGAAAAATAATGATAAAATTTAGCATTTCTGTGTACTTCAGGCTGGGCACTGGGCTTCAACTTTCCCCATGTTGCCTTCTTATCTCTGAAGCAGAGGGCTGCAGTATCCAGCACATGGCTTTTGAGCCTGATTCAGTTCATTTAAAGTCTCTGTGCTTCAGCTCTCTGTCTATAAATCCAGGAGAAGAACAATGTGTACCTCACAGCATTGTGTTAAGATTTAAAGAAGTCACTACAAGTAAAGTGCCAAGAACAAGGCCTGGCAACTAGCAAGCCCTTGCTGTATATGTTATTTTCATCACTTCCTACAACAACCTTATAGCACAGACATCATTATTATAATCACATTATGGAAGAGGCAATTGATGTCAGTGAGGCTCGTGGCTTACCTAATGTTATCCAGCAAGGAGGTGAGTGGGATTCCTATGCTGCCATGTCCAACTCAAGAGCTAAGACTCTAAATTCATCACATGCTTGTGTTTCTAGATAAAAAGGCAATGGCACCTGTTCTGACACTGTGTAGAGTAATCCTAGAGGTCATCTGGAAGAATTAACAGGTAAAATATTTTAAAAATAGAGAAAAAAATGGGAGATATGTCATATGATTGCATCAAGAAAAGAAACATTTCTGTGTTAAAATAGGAGATAATTAGGGTGATGAAAATATTCTCTATCGTGATTGTGGTGGTGGTTACATGACTATAATCCTAGCCAAAATTCTTAAAACTTTATGCTTAAAAGGGATGAATTTTATGTGTGAAACTTATAAAAATGGGGGGTGGGGCGGGAGATAACCATAATTAAAAAGGCAAGCAATTAGTTAGGGGCAAATTTATCCAAATATGGCAAAGAGTTAATATATTTGCTATAGCACTAACTAAAGCTAGTCAGTCATATAATCTGACCCAGCAATTCCAGTCCTGGGCAGACACCCAGAAATAAGTGCTTATATCTGCCAAAAGACATAGAAAGAATGTTCATAGCAAGCAGTCTTGTTCATTATAGTTCCAAATTGCAAACAACAGAAATTTCCATCAACAATAGAATGAGTAAATAAAGTATGGTATATCCGTATAATGGAAAACGATATAGCAATGGAAAAGAATGAACAATACGGATGAATCTCCCAAACATAATGTCGAATGAAAGAAACTTGACATAAGATATTTCCATTTAGAAGTACAAAACAGGTTAAACTTATCTATGGTGATAAAAATTAGAATAGTGACTACTTGGGAGTAGTGATTGCTGAGTGACAGGCAACATAGGGGAGTGTCTGGTTGTGCTGGAAATATTCTATATTTTGATCCAGGTGGTGGTTACATGGGTGTTTACATACATAAATTTTCATTGAGCTATAAATTTTAGATTTATTTACTTTCCTATATGTACATTATGCCTGAAAAAAAAAAACAACCCAAAAAACAGAACAACCTAATCTGAATTAATAAGATGGGAAAAGGACTTGAGATAAAAAAGAAATCAACTGACTGAACTCACTCAATCTCAGTAATTAGACAAATTCAAATAAAAATTATAATACCTGTAGCTGAGCAAGATGAAGATAATATGAGGAAGACCCTGAGATGAAGATTTGCAGACAAATGATTTTCGAGGAAGTTCTTAAATGAGAAACCAGTAAGGGAGTGGCGGAAGTAAAAGAGGTAGAGGAAGAAGCCAGGCAAAGGTGAAATTTCAGGTGAGGTCTCCTTCTCAGCTTAGTTCCATGGGGCGTTCTGAAATATAAATGACACTGCATAGTTTATTCTGCTTCAAGGCAAGTGAACCGGGCTTTCATACTTCTTTCATCTTCATGAGTTGGCCATCTGCTGCCCTGGTGGACATCAACTCTCCCCATTTCTGGCTATCAGTACACCCTGCCAAAACGACTCTGCAAAAGGTTATCAGCAGGTTAAGTTAGAGCTAAGTGTGCAGAAGCTGGGAGATGCACACACAGAAACAATAAAGGGGACCCAGAGAATGGGGCTGGAGCACTAATGGTGTCTGAAACAATTCTGCTGATGCTAGTTTAAGGGGTTAGTAGCCTGAGGTATCATCTTGCATGAAACTGAAATGACCGATTATATGGAGTTGAGCATGTGGAGAAATAAAGCCAGGAATATATGAATTCCCCCCCACCCCCCAAACTACTCTGTCTTTCCCATCATCTTCCCATACTTATAAAATAGGTGCTTTGTTGCCAGGTTTTCACAGAAGGGAGATGTAGGAGATTTATAGGCAGAGGCGAAGAGTTGATTTGTTCAGAAAACATTATTTATTCAAATCTTAGAATTTGATGAGTCATGTATGTGCCACACAGAAGCACTTGGGTTGTAATATTATGTTTGTTTTCTCTGACAGGTCTATTTGGTCGCCCTCAATTCTTTTCCTACCTTGCACAATCACATAAAGTCCTTTCTTTGCTAGAGGACTTTGCAGTTTATCCCCTTTGATCTTAATGACATCCTGTGAGGCAGCAGGGCGTGCTGTTTTCCAGATGAGAGAAATGAGGCCGGGGAGGTTCAATCCTTGTGTCTCAAATCCAGCAGCCCATCATGGCCACTTGTGGGAGTTCTGTAAACTACTATTAGGAGTCCCTGGAGTTGGGGACCAGTTTCTGTTTTTTAAAGAATTTGCAAAGTGATTCTGAAGTACAGCCAGATTTGGGAACACAAGGATTAAGTGACCTTCTTAGGGTCCTGAGAAAAGAAAGAAACACACTGAGACCATTGATTTATTTTTTCATTCATTCCCTACTAATTTATTGAACATTTACTTTGTGACAAGGATTCTGCTAAATACCACTGGGAATGCAACAGAAAAAAGACAGTCATAGTCTCCCCTTGGCTTCATAAAAGATTATGATCTGGGGAAGGGAGTACGGGATAAAGTGGGAGGAGCAGGGTATTGTGTCACAGAGTTCCTAAGGTATCATTTAACACTAGGCACACAAAACCGGCAGTGAACTTGGGGATGGGATATAGACATTGAGCTAATAATTCCAAATGTGATAAACCTAAAAACTAGAGCTTTAGTGTATTTGGGAAATGACAATATCAATCATCTTCATATAGGGGAGAGTTGCTAGTCATATTGGGCCACTGGCACTGTCCTATGAAGACAAATTATAGCTGATAACTGGTTACATACATCAAGTGTTCTCTTTATTAAAACATTATGGAAGCCAACATTGGTAGTTTGCTGCACAGAGGTGTCCCTGACCTTCTGATCTCAAATTTCACATACTGGACTAAACTCTCTACCCTGTGATTTTTGTTTTATAGTTATCTGAGCTGAAGACAATCTTGCAGAGAATTTGCCTAGGAGCCAAAGAGATATATACAATTTATGCTTTATTTCCCATCTTCTAGTGATTCAATAGAAGACTAGAAGAAGTTTTGTTTGTTTGTTTGTTTTGTTTTGTTTTTAGATAAGGCAGGCAGACATGTGGCATTTGGTGAAGATGAGCACATAGATTTAAAGGTTCTTAAGGCCTTTAGATGAGTATTCCTCAAAAGCCATTTGTCTGGGTCCTGCAGGCCAATGCATGGTGAAGGCAGTGAGACTAGCTCTCAGGTAGGGAATGGAGAATAATTGTTTACCTGGAACAGGGCATCTCTGTGGAGAATCCAGAGAAGAGATGAGGAATCCCAATTCCAGCACGCCAGCTGATAGCACACCTCTTAAATTTGAGCTCTCTTTGTGTTTAAAAATAGTATCTATTTATTTAAGGTATCCTTAGCATATTTTTGCTAGCCTCAAGAATCATTTAGTCTTCCTAACAGACTTCTGACATTCTGATTTATTGAGTCACACTGTCTTCTTTCATCTTTTTTTGTGTGTTCTTCGAGTTTATCAAAATCCTCATGACAATCATGTCCATTTCTTTAAATTCTTCTTTTTCTTCCTCTTTATAGCATTTATGATCTCACAATTTTGGGGTGATGGGAGGAATAGTAGGACAGGAGTTGGCTAAATTTTGGATTTCCAGGTGTTTCCCTGAAGACTGTATAGAGTCAACAAAGCAAGTAATTAAACTAAGTAGGTGCTGACTATGGGTGAAACACGTGCCAAGTTGTTAGCACAGCAAGTCATTAAGCAAAGTGACTACTAAACTTAATAAAGCAAGATTTGCCCTGGAGAAGCTAGCCTGGGATAACACAAAATGGACTACATTAGGCAAACTTTCAACCAGGGTGAAGCTTGAAGACAAAAGATAACTTGGCACTAAACAACCTTTCACAGTTGGAGAACTGGAAGGGACCTCGATAGATTGAACACTAGGTCCAAGCCCTGCTCTTAAACACATGATTAACTGACCTTTCTGGGTATATGCCTGCCCATTCTGGTTTTCAAAGTTAATCAGAATAGACATGAAACTTTTATTTTTAAGAAGCTTATTTTAGTCTTTAGTGCCTCTAAATGGTTTTTCTCTGTGTCCAAATGGAGGTTCTCCCATTAAGATCAGTTTTCTTTGGTTGTATTTCTGACTTTTTGAAAAAAATTCCTCATCATATTTCTCACTAATGCAATTAAACACACAGGGTTTAGAGCCAGATTTCCTGGGGTGTGAGCACCAACTCAACCACTTGGACTCACAGCTTCTTAATCTCTTTCTTAACCTGCCTGAATTTCCTCATTGGTAAAATGGAAATACTACTAGTTAGCTGCTTCAGAGGATTGCTGTGAGGATTAAATGGGGTCATGTGTTTAGAGTTCTTACTTACTACTAGTACATAAGTATTCAACAATGGTAACGATGATGATGATGATAATTGTCACTAAATGTTTCCTATATTTGGAAGTGGTAATTAAACCAATCTCTTAATCTTCTGCTGAGCATTAGAAAATTCAAATTCCCTTTGAAAACTTCAAAATTGTCTCACTTTTTCCTGGATAATCAGTATGAGGCTGTTTAATATAGTTAAAGGTTGATACCTTTAACACATTCAAAAGATTAGAAATTCTTGTTACACCATGTCCTTTATAACAAATGAACTGGAATCTCTAAAGATTGCATGATATTCAATATACTGAAATTATGAATTTGAGTAAAATGTCTGCCAAGATACATATTACTTTTTCTTTTTAAATGGACCCTTATAGAGACAATCAGCAATTAGCCAGTTCCTGAGAATATAGTGGTGAAACGTAATAGATAAGCTCTTTGCTCTCCTGGTGTCTACAATATGCTAGGGAAGGCAAATATTAATAAAATAGTCATAAAAAACAAGGCCTAGTTAATAAATGAGATAAGAAATGAAGCATGCTTTAGTGTGAGTATATTTTTAAAAGGCTGGACTTCACCAGGTTTCCCTGAAGAAGTGACACTACAACAAAGACCTAAGGAATAAGTAGGTGATAACCTGCGCCAACTGAAAGGGGCAGTTAGACTGTTGGGAGCAGGTGTAGGAGGGAGTTATTCTGCCTGGAGAGGCCTTTGGAAGGAAAGGACACCAGGAAAAAAAAAAAGAGGATCAGAAAGAAAGCTAGTTTGGCTGGGGAGCTGAAAGCAGGGGAAAGAGTATGCGAGGGAAGGAGACAGGCCAGTCCCTGCAGGCCCTGACAGGCCTCATTAAGGGTTGTCATCCTTACTCAGGAGTAGTAGTGGGAAATCATTGAAGAGTTTAAGCAGGTTGAGTTGAACAAGATCTGACTTGCATTTTGAAAGGTGACTATGACTGCAGTGTGGGAAATGGATAGGTAAGGGGCCAGAATGCTTGTAGGGAGATCAGTAAGGAGGCAATTGCAGAAGTACAAGTGAGATGTGTTGGTAATGTGAATGGGGTCTTCACAGTAGAGAGCAAAAGAAATGGACTCATGTCATAAATACTCATAGGCAGGATTCAGTGATGGGTAGATGTGGGGGCTGAGGAAAGAGAAGGTGTTAGAATGACTACTAAGTTTCTGACATGAATAAATAAAATAATGAGGTATCACTTACTAAGATGGTAAACATTGTAAGATAACCTAGTTTAGGTGTCAGATTATGAATTTACTTTGAATATGTTGAGTTTAATATAACTAGAAGATTTCTGGTGAGCATAGACTCAAAATTAAAAAAAAGAAAAACAACAGATGTAGAGTCCTGATGGACATTTCATCCAACTCTGGTTATCCTATTTTTTAGTGACTGTGTTTGTGTTTGCTAGATTTAATATTGGTCTTTCTAAAACAGAACGAATCTTGCAAACTTCCCTATAACATATTGATAATAGCTTAGGATCTTGGGCAATTCAGTTAAAGAGGTCAGATTGAATATAAGCATTCGAATAGTTTCCCTTCTTGACCCAGCTAAGAGAAAAATAAAATGATTTTTAACAAAACATAAATGCACAAGGACAAAGGGAGTGGGAAAGGAGATAATAGCAATAACATTTTAGAAACTAGGAAGCAGCTAGACAAATAGTAACTGAATTAGGACACTTGAGAAGCTAAATCTTAAACTTGATGCTAACAAACCCAATTAACAATTTAGATCCCTAAAAAATTGGCACAACAAGTACCTTAGGAAGTAGGAATGCAGGTAAGCATTACACTGGGGATTTCGTGGGAAGTTTTTATTTGAAGGTGGTAGATCCCTAGTTTCCCACCCTTATTCTTTGGAGGTAGAAGACAAGCTCTCCCTCATTCAGTATAAAACTAAAGGCTTATTTTTGTGACAAGAAAAAACAGAAGGATTCTGGATTGGGATGATGGGGAAAGGATGAGGATACAATATTGAAGACTGAGGAGTAAGTGTAAAATGTATAAACTGTGTGCTGAAACTTCCTCAATCTTCTTCCTGCTCTTGGCTCCCAGAACTCTATTAACGAGGCCTTTGTTTTCTTTGCAGAAGATTGGAAGAGGTCTCTGGGTAATCCAATCAACCTAAGAAGATATGTACTTACATGGGCCCAGTATGTTGGCCTAAGTCACATGGTTCTGCCAGCAAACTCAATGAAAGTTCCTTTATGCTCACAGAGCATCTTCTCTTCAATGTCCCATTCTTAAAGTAAAACTAGAGTGCCAGTTGAGGATGTTTATTAATGAAAGAGACCAAAACAAACAGAAGAAAACAACTTCAAGGAAATAAACTCTGCCAATGGAAATCTTAGACAACAAGCTATCTTATCCTCAGAGAGATAAGAGAAGACATGGAATAATAACAGGGTTATATATAAAAGAAATATTCAACAAACTCAAAAGAAATTTAGATATCAAAAATATACCATTAGAAATGAGAAATTCAATATAAGGGCTGAAAGATAAAATTAAGGCAATCTTCTGGGAAGTAGAGTAAAAAGACTAGCGTACAGATACAGGAGAGAAAAGACATGAAAATTGGAGGACCAGTCCAGGAGGCCCAACATCAAAGACAAAAATGAATGCAGATATCCTACATTCTCAGTTTTCAGATTGAAAGGCCCATTTACTGCCCAAAATAAGGGGTAAAAATAGATGCCCACCTGAGAATATCATAACAAAACTTACATTGACATGTTCTCAGCATCTATACTAGTGCCTGGTACATAGTGGGAACTCAATAAATTTGTATTGAAGAACAAACAAAACAAAAATAAGTACCAATTTTCATAAAAAAACATGTTTAATATAACTAATCAAACATCAAAATGTCATCTTTCTTCTCAGTGACATCATTGGAATCTAGAAAACAATGGAGAAAATGCTTTCTAAATTCAGGGGGAAAATAGATTTCTATTCCCTGAAAACTATTAATGTAGAATGAAGATGTCTTCAGATATACAAGGTCTCAAAAATTTTACGCCCTCTGCACTCTTTCTCAGAAAGCTCCTGAGTTGTGTCTTTCACTGAAAAAGGGGACAAACCAAGGAGAAAGGTCAGGAATTAGGAAATAGGATCTAAGGCTAACGAGGGGTAAAGAGAATCCCCGGAGTGAGGATGAAGAGGCCCCATTGGAAAGCACCTCAGGTTGAAGCAAGTCTGCTTTTCTCCAGAAATTAAAGTGGTTTAGAACCCCCAGTGCATTTGGATATATTGAAAGGAACTTTATACATCTGAGAGGGGAATTTGAATTTGTAATAAATATAAAGAAAATTAAGTAAACAAAATAAAATGATCATGATACTTTCAGAGAAAATAGGAAATCGTGTAGTATAGGAAAAATAGTTACAATGGTCTATAGGTATTAGTTGTAAATAGCATTTGCTTGTTTATAATAATGTGAACACTGAATATTGGATATAATGAAAATCACAATATGACTCTCTTAGTCTATTTGGGCTGCAATAACAAACTACCATAGACTGCGTGGCTTATAAACAACAGAAATGTATTTCTCACAGTTCTGGAGGCTGGGAAGTCCCAGATCAAGGCACTGGCAGATTCAGTGTCCAGTGAGAGCCCACTTCCTGATTCATAGTTGGTGCCTCTCAATGTAACCTCATATGGCAGAAAGGGGTGAGGGAGCACTCTGGATCTCTCTGCAAGGACCCTATTCATGAGGGCTCTACCTTCGTGACCTAATTATCTCTTAAAGACCCCACCTTCAAAGATCATCACTTTGGGGATTAAGTTTTAACATCTAAACTCTGTGGTGATACGATCATTCAGACCATAGCAGAATTGAGAAAATGGGCAGAGGGGTAAGAGTTCAAGGTGCGAGTGGAGAATGAGGGAGACAGAGAACTAAAACTCACTTTCTAGAGTGAGATGACAATAGAGAATGCCTAAAATGGAAACCCCAGAGAGTAACAATTTAAGCACAGTATTTATCAATATGGAGATAAATACTTTAAGAATCAGCTATTGGAGGGAAGGTGGGATTGAAAGTAGTTGCCTGCAGGTTGTGAGAAATGGAGTACGGAGGTTGGGGCTAGAGACTAGTTTTCAAAACAAACTTTGAAAAGCTATTTGATTCTTTAAATTATGTGTGCATGTAGCTTCAGTAAAAATGAAATATAAATTTAAAAAATCAAGCTCTGGAACTGTATTGCTTGGGCACAGATCAGTTCCTTACATTTACTAATTGCATGATGTTGGGTAAGTTATTTAATTCCTTTGAGCATCAGTTTCTTCATCTGAAAAATGGGAATAGTAAGGTAGTAGGGTAGTTGCCAGGTGTAAATTAAGTAGAGTCTATAAAGTCTTAGCACTGTGCCTGGTCTACATTAAATGCTTTGGGGATTCTTTTTCTGTGCTTCTTGACAATCATTCTTATTTTATTTACTCAGTCTTTTCCAGGATTTTCAAATTATCATCATATTTCAGATTCAATCAGCTTCCTAGATATTATGCCCAATTCATTTTGCTTGAAATTCTCAAACACATTGAAAGATTATACCAATAAAATCTTAAGTGTCAAAGGCAGATATAGCATGAGCCCGCCCATATGTATATGAAGAATTCTCCAAGAAGATATTTGGAAATTTAAATGGTCCATGACTTGTGATGGTTGGGCTCAAAATTTTTCAACTTTACAAAGGTGCAAAAAAAGAAAAAATACACATGATAAGTTGCATGAGATCTAAAATACTTTATTATAAAATAGGTTTTGGGTAAAATGATTTTGCCCAACTGTATGGTAATGAATGTGTTTTGAGCACATTTAAGGTAGGCTAAGTTAAGCTATGATGTTTGGTAGGTTAGGTGTATAAAATGTATCTTCGACTATGATAGTTTCAACTTACAATGGGTTTACTGCCATGTAACCCCATTGTAAATGAGCATCTGTATGTTCACCAGGAATTATGAGTGATCCTCACTTCCTACTTTATTGTCTGTATTTCTTTTTTAGTACAATAGACATGTAGTACTCTATAAAATCAGAAAAATAAACATTTAAAAACTTCTGTCATAAATTTACAATTTCATGATTCATTTCTAAAGGTAAATTTCTCATTTATTATGTGTGAATTTTACCAGTTTGTGTAAGAACCAATGTCCAAGTTCCTGGGGGCACCTTATTGTTCCCACCCAACAAAGTAGCATTCACAGGAGTTCCCTGGTGGTGCAGTGGCTTAAGGCTTTGGCGCTGGCGCTGTCAACACTGCAGCCTGGGTTCAATTCCTAGCCAGGGAACTACCCACATACAAAAAAACAAAAAAACAAAAAACCAAAAAACCAAAGTAACATTCACAGCTTGTTTGGGGCATAAATTACTCCAATTTGCCAATATAGAAATTGAGGATTACTGGCTTGCCTGATATGTACACTCAGAAAGGGGCAGTGTTGAGACTCAAGTTCAAGTATTTTCATTCTAATCTTAGTGTTCCTCGACGATATATGCACTGAGTGCCAGCAATAAGTGATTTATTCTCTCTGGTCTCAAATTCACGATGATGTGGAATAGCTGATCTTTGAATTCCTACCAGCCCTAACATTGCATGAATTACTGAAGTACATGACAAAAGTAAGTCTGTGTCATTAATAATATTTATTTCTTCCACATAGGGACTGTGGAGTCCACTAAGTGCTCCAAAGTCCATAGAATTGTAAAGTCCAGGTTACTGGCATGCAATTTTCACTCCCTGTCTTACTCATAAATACCAAGGCACAAAACAGCTTTGGCTTTGATTTTCATTTTTGCAATCACTTGGGAATCTTATCAAGGCTGAGCAAGAGATTTGGAAACTCATAATGCATTTCCCAAGAAGCTGCAAAGGTTGTGAAATTCACAGGGCTCTAACCTTCCTAAGAGAATGGGTCCTGACTGGACAAGACAGCTCATTTTCAGTAATGTTCCTGGGTAATTCTCTGGAAATAACGAGGAGGACATGGTAATTACAGACCAGTTGTATGCTTCCAGTTAAGGTTTATATCCAGTGGCACAGGCACAGGAGTTTCTTCTCCTTCTGTTCCAGACATTCATTCAGCAAGCTGCACTTAGCCAACCAGAAGAGGCCTTACATGATGAAGACCAGCCCAGTCCCCTGCCAGAGCTCAGAAGATACAAAAACCAAGTGGCTGCCAGTTATAGAGTTTCAAACTGGATACAGATCAAAGAGATAGTGAGATTGCCTTTTGCTTAATTCTTGGCTAAGCTGTGTGTAATTAACTGTGTGACCTACTTCTGCAGGCGTTCCACTCCGCTTGTGGGCCCCTCATGGCAGTTAGTCAGAGGTCTTCTTCAGTTTGAGTGGTTTTAGGCCTCTAAATTATGCCTCTGTGAGAGATAAACTTTAGTCTGTCCTTGAAGACCCAAGATCAATTCTTGATAAAATTCTTTTGAAAAGTAAACCATTATGAAACTGTTCTTGGAGCAGATTATAGTAAAAAACCAAAAGGCATAATCCCAAATACCCTTCATAAGTAAGCATAAGCAACTTCTGAAGACTGTATAATGCATTGATTAGAAGTTACTGATCCTTGAGCATGTCGATAGTTAATAAGCCATTAAATAAAGTTAATTTTTATAACACTGCAGGTCAAACCCTCCATCCTTACCTTTACTTTCCCACTCATTTATGAGGGGGATTTAAATTTGGGAGAGGGGTGATGGTAGTGATTATATTCTACAGGCATTACTCTGAGGTGGACTTAGCTTTTACTGTGCATCAATCTTGCCTTGTAGTGCCCCTTCTCAGCAGCACTCTGTCCCCATCCTACAGAATACCCACTGAGCAATTTCTCCCTCTCCCCATTTAAATGTTATCTGTAAAGAATATGATAAAAATCAGTCAAAATGATATACAAAGACTGGTTCAGTTTATTGTTTCCTCTTGCAGGGATGTTTTCATTTTAGTAGCTCTTAGGATAAATGAGAGGAGTTGGGATCAGGGTTTACTTTGGGGAAGGGAGTAGAGGGGAAGGAATGGTCCCTTCAATCAGCAATGGACTAACATCTAAAACAAGATGCATGTAAAGCTCTTAGCATAGTGGTTGGCACATAGTGAATGATTGATAAATGTTAGCTAGTATTTTTATTATAATTTTATCATTATGGATCCCATCACTTAGCTCCTGAGGGTCTTGATGGAACATACATTGACAAGGGCTAGAGGGTGGCATAAGCCATATTAAATTCTCTGTTTGGAACTTGCTCAGAGTATCTTGTTTTCTGCTATGGACTGGTAACTAGAAAACAATCCTGACCCTTGCTAAAGGGAGCCTGTGAAATATCCTGGGGATTACAATTTTAAGAACTCTGACAGAAAATGTTTACAAAGTTTTGGACATATACAAGCTTTCCCAGAAAGTCCACAAACCTAGAGACTTTGCTGAGATACCGACTTAAATTAAAAAGCTCTGAGGCCAGTAAGTAAATTGCTGTGCTAACGAATAAGGCAAAAAATGCCTGGCATGTGCAGCTCATCTCCCTGATATTGTTCTCAATGTTTTTCAAAGGCACTCAATAGTATTATTATTTTGTGTGTGTGTGTGCATGCGTGTGTGCGTGCGCATGTGTGTGTGCATATGTGCACACGTGTGTGTCTCCCATTGCTAGTTCTGGCAATACAAGTGACACTCTAAGAAAGTGATTATTTTTAGCCAGACAACAGAGTTTTGGTGTAAATTAACATGTGGAATATATAATTTGGAGGTGGATTTTGTTTATGACATGAATTCAGCAATAAATTTTTTATATCAAACAAACAAAAGATTAAACTGTTTTAATGAGTATTCCTACCTAGGGAAAAAATTGTTCATCAAATGAACATGAAATTTTGGTGAAAGATGAAAAGGCATTTATTCTACAGATAACCTCCCACATGTGTGAAATGACACATGTCTTGGCTTATATATCACAGCATTGTTTGTAATATCAAAAGACTGGAAATAACTCAAATGTTCATCAACAAGGGATTAATCAAATATATTTCAGTACATCCATTAATGGGATATTATGAAGACCTATAAAAGAATGGGCAAGTTATGTATCACTGTGCAAAGATCACTAAGGTACTTAATATAAAGAAAAAAAAAAACAAGGTACAGAATATTATAAAAAAACAAAAAGGTGGAGGGCAAGAATATAGATATGTTTTTACTTTTAAAGACACAGACTATCTCTGGAATGATGCACAAGAAAATAGTAACTTTGGTTGTGAAAGATGGATGGGAAACTGAATGACTGGGGAACAGAGATAGGAAAGAGATGTCTCACTGGGAGCACTTTGGAACCTTTTGAATTTTTAATCATGTGTTATTGTTTCAAAAATAAATTGATTTTTATAAAGAAAAGGCTGTGTTTTGTAGGGTATGAGTTTGTGCATAGGAAATGATTATAGGAAGAAAGCCAAGAAACTATAAAAATTTTCTATTTTTCTCAGTTTGGGAAATTTCAAAATTTCTAGAAATACCCTTTAGAAATGTCAAGCAATTATTGTGTGATGAGCATTTTTGGCTAATTATGATCTGTTAAATCTGCAAGTGTTAAATGTGAGAATAATAAAGACAAGCAGTATTTTTAAATTAGAATTGTAATTTTTCATACTATGTCTTAGTAGACCTTCCCTCAGAGAAAATCATGTTTATTATAGTGAACATGGTGATTGGTCTGTCAATCACTCTTCAACTCTACCTTTAAGATCAGCTGTCATATTGTTATTTTGCCAGTGATTAGTTTAAATTAGTTTAAGCCAATCACCATAATCTCATCCCCCTTGCTGATGTTTAATTGGCTCACAGATGGGCAGCCTAATTCAACCTTGAAAAGTATTGCTGTATTAGTTTTCTATTTCTGTTCTACTAATTTATAGTTAGGCTATGTTTTCATAGTAACTATTATTTATGTTCTTTTTTTCATACATTTTCAGTTATCATGGTACTTAGAGAATGTTATTTGTAATGAGATTCCTTGATGGACAAAAGGTCAGAGCAAGGGAAATTAACTCATTTTATAAAAGAGAACATCTCTACTACATTGAACCTGCCTGGCATTGAATCTCTCTCCCTGACACAGCACTGGATCTTGATTGACAAATGTTGTATTCTAG
Organism: Lyroderma lyra; assembly: GCA_004026885.1. Taxonomy (NCBI): domain Eukaryota; kingdom Metazoa; phylum Chordata; class Mammalia; order Chiroptera; family Megadermatidae; genus Lyroderma; species Lyroderma lyra. Next base: position 67,528 of record PVJL010003767.1, read on the forward strand.
AAGTAAGCACAGTTTTTCTGTAGAGGGTCAGATAATAAGCATTTTGGGCTCTGTGGACCATGTGGTCTCTGTCACAACTAGTGCCCTTGCAGCTTGGAAGCAGTCACCTGACAACAAGGCAAACACAGGCATGACACCATTAGGATAAATTTTTATTTACAAAAACAAATTTGGGCCATAGTTTGCTGACCCCTGTTCAACTTTTTATTTTTATTTTTAATTTACTCTCCAAGAAGACCACTCCATTTGGGGGATGATATCCAGAATAGGTTACGTTTAATTAGAGTGCTTTTTATGCTGTGATGCGATAACCTGACCCCCTGTGTTGGGCAGTAGAGTAACAAAATTCGGAGTCAGAGAAACTTGGTTCAGTTTTGCTCTGCAGTAGCTGCGCAGCCTGAAACATGGGTAAGACTCCCACGTTAGATGGGTGTTGTAATGACTAAGTCAAAGTGTATGTAAAGTGCTCAAAGAATATTAGTTTCTTTCCCCAATCCCACAAATATATCCTCCTTGCTACATACATAAGATTTGTGCAATACCCCAATCACATCCACATATTTGCAAACCCTCTTTTAGATGGTTAATCTTGGAAATTCAAAATTAATTCTAATTAGCTTCAGTTTCTATTTTTAAAATCTGTCCTCAGTTTCTGGGAATCCATTTTGCTTTCATACTACTGCATGAAATCCTGCTTTGACTCAGGTTCATAATAATGAATGCAAGTTTCATCTCCAGTGACAATCCGGTTAAAAACATCTTTGTTGTGCTCAGTTTGAGCACATATACTAAAACTTTACTTTTCTTGTCTCTGCAGAGGTCCAAAATTGCAGTGAACACTCAACACACTGTTGTTTTTAAAGCAGAGTGAGCATTTTGGTACCCATGTTGCGCTGATTTTTGACATCCCTAGATGCTGATGGAGAGTATTTAAAATGGTTGTAGGTTTCATACCTGTTGTCACAACTTACTGCTGGAGGAATTAAGTGTCTCCTGTGAGATTTTACTGGGAGAAGACGCTTGGAACTCATACCTTGTTTCCTCTAGACTTTGTCCTATACACCTTTCCCTTTGCTGATTTTTACTCTGTATCCTGTCATAGTCATATGCTGAGTTCTGTGAGTCCTTCTAGCAAACCTTTGAACCTAAGGGTGATACTTGAGGGTTTCTGTCACAACTTTGCTTTTGGAATTTTGAAAAAGAATATCTTATTCTCAGTCCACTATTTGGTCCTTATTATGATCTGACCTCCAGCGATCTCTTATCTTAATCTCCTGTCACTCTCTCACCCCCTTGTTCTGGTTGTGCCAGATTCTTGCTGTTCCTTGAACATTCCAAGCGTTTTCTTGCTTCAAGGCCTCTGTACTTACTGTTTCCTCTGCCTGTGCCTTCTCTCCCAGATATCAGCTCAACTATTCCTCACCTCATTTGTGACCCTGCTCATATGTCACCTATCTGAAATAACTATCCCTTCCCACCCACGTACTATGATGTCTATACCTTTATCTAAGTGAATTATTCATAGCACTTACCAATGTTTTACATTATATTGTTTTGTTTGTTGGTTGATTGACTATCTTTCCCGATGAGAATATAACTAAATAAAGGCAAAGAATTTGTCTGTTTTGTTCACTATTCTCTTTTTAGTAACTAAAATAGAGCTTGGCACATAATAGAAAGCACTCAGTAAACACTATGTTTGCAGAAGGAATTAATAAATAAATGACACAACTCTATTGGGCATATTTCTCCTACCAGGTCATGTTATATGCCCATAGACAGTGTATAGATGTCTGCCTTTAGATGAAGCACTGTGGCAGACATGGCTGCTTATCCATCAATATATATTCTCTCATGCTTCTGTAATAATAGAACCCCTGATTTTTGGCTGGGTACGTGGCCACCAGAAATAAAAAGCACCTGTGCTGATAGGTGTGGCAATGTGACTAAGTCCAGGCCGAGGAGATATAAGTGGAAGTTGGGTGTGCAACCTCTAGGAAGTACCCTAAATTACAGTGGGTTCAATTTTCCCTCACTTTTCCCTTCCTGCTGGGTGAAATTGACTGTAATGTGTAGCGCTTTGGCAGCCATTTTGAATCCTGAGGCAACATTGGGAATGGAAGATACAGTCAATGAAGCAACAAGATAGAAGAAACCAGGTAATTGGAGGCTAATATCAATTCTGAAGAACCTATACCTGAATTTCAACAACAGCCAGAAATAAACTTCTATCTTGTTTACACAAAGCCACTTAGGGTTTGTCTCTTGCTTAAAGTTCACCCCAATCCTTATTAATACAAGTACTAATCTTCAGTCGAACTTCTTGAAGCCAGGTCGTAGCTACAGAGTATAAAGCATGACATCATATGAACTATTTACTTTGTTTAAAGGAAGCTGTGGGCATGGCAGGAAGGCCTGCAAGCAGAATGTTATCCTGTGGGAAATGTCAGCTGTGGAAAAGCATTATAGTAATGTCTTGCAATGAATCACACCCTCCTGTGTCCACATGCTTTGCAATGCAGTGTTGCCCCTCCTCCCAACAAGAGACCAAGGCTCTCTCTCAATCCCTTGAATATGGGTTGGTCTTGTAATTGGCTTTGGCCAACAGAATGTGACAAAAGTAACACTGTGCTAGTTTGAGAGTCTAAGTTATAGAGGCCTTGCAGTTTCCACTCTTATCCTTTCGGAACCCTGATCACCAAGCTCTGAAGCCTGGCATATCTCCCCAGAGGAGGTGAAACCATGTGGAGGACAACAGAAACACCCCAGTACAAGGCTAGCACCAACTGCTAAACTTATGAATGAGGCCACATGAGTGATTGCAGGCAAGGCCATCAGAAATCAGTCCCAGGTGCTATTTTATGTCACTAAGTTTTGACAAGGTTTGTTATGTAGCAATAGATACTTGAAAATTAATCTGAGAAGTATCTGTTTTTTCTGCAGAAAGGTCCCAAGACAAGGACAAATGTAAGTGAAGAGCACCTAAGATTATTAAGTTTGGTAATTTTTAAAGAGAAGTATAGAATCTTTAGCTCATCCACTTTAACATTAAAAATGAGAAACACAAGTATTTAGTAACTACAATAAATATAAAAAAGTAGTAGCATAGGATAGTAGAAGGAGCACTGAATGAGAAATTGGTAGAAATGGATTATGGTCCTCCTTTCATTATATAGTTTTATGACCTTGAAAATGTTGCCTAGCCTCTTGGTGCCTCATTTTCTTCAGATATAATATGGGGACCACACCATTTCTCACTTACTTATTTATTCAAGAAACATCGATTGCCCCTAACTCTTAAGAGCTATTCTCATATGGGGTGAGATAATAGGAGACTTTAACTTTCTACTTACGTATTTCTCTATAATTTTATTTTAAGAACAGGCTATTTTTTAAATCAGCAGAAATCATAAAGACTTTATTATGGACTGAATTGTGCCCCTCCCAACAAATTGATATGTTTGAGACTCTAACAGACCCTACTACCTCAAAATGTGACTGCTTTTGAAGATAGGGCCTTTAAAGAGCTAATTAAGTTAAAGTGAGGCCATTAGGGTGGGTCCTAATCCAATCTGGGTAATGTCCTTATAAGAAGAGAAAACTTGAACACATAAAGAGACACCAGAGATCTGTGTGCACAGAGTAAAGACTATGTTGAGAACAGAGTGAGAAGGTTGCCATCTACATTGGTAAGGAAAGAGACCTTAGAAGAAACCAATCCTGCCTACATCTCAATCTTTGATATCTAGATTCTATAACTTTGAGAAAACAAATTTCTCTTGTTTTAACTACCCAGTCTATAGTATTTTGTTGTGGTAGTCCTACTGAACTAATATAGATGTTTTTATATTGAAAAAGAACTAGCATTTCCAATGGGTATATAGTCTTTATGTTTGAGGTGCTCAGATTCAAGTAGGAGAGAGACATTAATTTCTAATACAATGCAATATGAAAAATGCTATCGTAGAACCATGTGAGTATATAGAAGTTCAGAGGAAGGGGCCCTAACCAGCTATGAAAAGGGAGACAGATGATGGTGGGTCCAGTGGGCAGAGTTTAGGAAAACTATCCTGGGGGTGAAATGCCATCTTTAGTGTCAAAAAAGGAGTAGGGTAAAAATTGTTCTAACTACTAGCCTCTCTGCTGACCCTCTGTGCTTGGTTGTCATATGGAGCATTGGTCCCAGATAAGAATTTCAAGAATCTGTATGGAGTTCCCTGGTGGTGTAGTGGCTAGGCTTTGGCACTGTCAACACTGTGGTCTGGGTTCGATTCCCAGCCAGGGAACTACCCACATTAAAAAAAAATAATAATAAAATAAAAAAAAATTGGGGAATGTTGTCAGTGTTTTATTTTACTTTTTTAAAAAAGGCCATTTAAAATGCTATCATTGGGAGTTCCCTGGTGGTGTAATGGCTTAAGGCTTCGGTGCTGGCGCTGTCAACGCTGCAGCCTGGGTTCAATTCCCAGCCAGGGAACTACCCACATACAAAAAAAATAATAATAATAATAATAAAAAAAATAAAAAAGAAAATAAAATGCTATAATTACCATACATTAAAAATATCTTAACAAAAACAGGAAAGACATTATCTCCTAAAAAGGAAAACTGCTTAAATTGAATACAGTTAGCTTTTATTTCCCTCTAGTGTCCTTAGTTTTTGCTCTGCACATGCATTAGTCAGTCTTAGATGAGCATTTGATAGCCACTAGAGTTTTAGGTTATGAGCACAACATTGATTTCTTCATATGGCAAAACTAATTTTTCATGAAAATCCATATTTCCTTCTTCCAGTAAAATCCTAGAGATTTTACTAGGTACATGGCTACTCAGGTAGAGACTAAATCTTTTCCCTCTTTTCACAACTAGAGATGATTATGTGTAAATTGAATTTATAGTGTCCGACAGAAGTACTACCAGACCTTGTACATGAATGTCTTGCATGAGATGGATAGCGATTTGAATATTTCACCTAAAATTTCACCTAACGTGTGCTTGGGTGTGATATTGTTCTGTTATAGAATTACATGCTTATGATTTTGTAATAAAATATATGGTATAGGGTATAGATTACCAGCTCATTAAAAGAGGTACTATTTGTGCTAGATCCTGTATATCATTTCTGGGTCTTCTCCACCTCGAAGAATAAGCCACTTGCTTGGAGTTCCTCTTTTTTCCCTTTTTACGGATTGGAACTCTGAATGTGCCCACACCCTAACTTTGATCATGAGGATGAAATTATCACTTCAGGAAATAGTGAAGCCATAAATGGAAGAAATCTGAGTGCTTGAGTAACTTTGTGAGGTAGAGACCCCCTGCCAAGCTTGGCTCCTTACCTTGAGACTATAATATGAGAAAGAAATGAACTTCCATGTTATTTAAGCTTCTGCACATAGATGTATACTTTTTGGTATTCCTTTTTTGGGAGGGGACAATGTAATCTCTAAACTAATAAGCAAACCCCGCTCTCTCTTGCTTTTACAGTGATATGTGCCTTCCAAGCCTTTCAATTTACCCTTGAAAAGTTCTATGCTACTCCTATATATCTAATCCATGTGGGATATGTGAACTACTGGGTCACCAGAGAAAGACAATTACGTAGCGTTTTCCTACACAAGTGTGGAATTCCCCAAATGGAGAAGGCCAGTTACCTTCTTACTGTACTTGCATAGTTTTTCCCATAAGTCTCCACCTTGTTTCCTTTGACCTACTTAGATTGCAGTTAAGGGAACCCATTCCCGTGGTAGTTTGGCTGCTCAACAAATAGACACAGCTCACCCTCAGGACTTTCCTCCCTGCCTGCACCACTTCCCTTTTCTACCTTCTGAACACTGCCTCTTTTACTTTCCAGAGAACTAAAAAATACACATTTTCTTTCAAATCATACAGATACTTTCAACTAACAGTTACTGAACTGGTACTTTGTAAGGTATAACATAAAATGATGACATAGGAAAAGTACCTGACTTTCCATTCTACTTGGAAAAATAAACCAAAAAAGTTAGGCAATTACAAATTATAGTGAGAAGTTCTATAATTGGATTAAGTAGAGTGTGTTATGGGAATACTTAAAAGAGGCATTGAACTCAGTATTAGTGCAGGAGAGAGAGTGGTTAGCAGGGTCAGGTGAAATAAAGGCATGAAAAAAGTTGAAGTAAATGTGTACTCTAGCTGTATAAAATTATATACCTGTGTACCTGTTAACCAGTAATGAGACATAATTTTAAAACTTCTAATAATTTAGAGTATATAAAACAAAAAGTAAAAATTCTTCTTCTCCCACACATTAATCTTAATCTCCATAGTGATTTGTTAATATTTGGTACATATTCTTCCAGATATATAGATATGAAAATAGGTATATATCAATATATATTCACATAGGGTTTTGTTTTTCAAAAATCTAATCACAGTATGCATATTATCATGCAGCCTCCTTTACCCACATGGATTTGTTTCCTAATCAAAGAATGTTTATTTTCCTCATTCACACCTGTTAGAATGGCTATTATCAACAAGACAAGGAATAACAAGTGCTGGAGAGGATGTGGAGAAAAAGGAACTCTGGTACACTGCTGGTGGGAGTGCAAACTGGTACAACCGTTATGGAGGACAGTGTGGAGGGTCCTCAAAAAAATTAAGAGTAAAGTTACCATATGACCCAGCAATCCCTCTTCTGGGTATTTACTCCAAATATTTGAAAACCTTAGTCTGTAAAGATGTATGTACCCCAATGTTCATCACAGCATTGAATTCACAGTGGCCAAGTCATGGAAACAGCTAAAGTATCCACTGATAGATGACTGGATAAAGAAGTTATGGTACATTTACACAATGAACTATTACTCAGCCATAAAAAAGATGAAATACAGTCATTTATAAGAACATGGATGGACCTTGAGATCATTATGCAAAGAGAAATAAGCCAGACAGAAAAAACCCAGAACCATATGATTTCACTCATATTGGAATATAAAACTGAAAGCAACAAAGAAACAAAAACTCATGGGCACAGTAAATAGTTTAGTGGTTACTTGAGGGTAAAGGAGGAGATGGGGAAGGGAGAAGGGATAGGGACTCATATACATGGTGATGGAAAGAACCGACTCTGGGTGATGAACACATAATACAATACATAGACAATGTATTGTAGGATTGTATACCTGGAATCTATGTAATTTTTACTAATGTCACTCCAATAAATTTAACAATAAATAAGTAAGTAAGTAAGTAAATAAATAAATAAAATGTTTATAGACTTCCCTACTAATGATACACTTATTTAATAAATCTCTTTTTTTGACAGATTATTTTCAATTTTTTTTCTTCTAATAGTAGTGTTTCAAGAAACATTCTATCCATTGGACTCAGTGATAAATAATAAGAGAAAAGAATTATAATCTAAGGATCCTATATATGCTTGAAATATGATATATATATATACACACATATATATGTGTGTATATATATATATATATAAATATATATGAAATAGACATTTTTGGATATGTAAAGTTTCAGAAAGTTACCTTCTGCTTTTCTTTGCAGGAAATTTACTTGAGAAATCACTCTAGCAAAATCAAGCAAAAGTGAATCTAAGGGAAATTTGAAGTGTATAAAAACATGAATGAGTACTCAATGTAGCAAGATTTAAAAGAATAGATGATCATAGCATGGTTCGTGAATAGGGAGGTTGAATATTATAAAGAAATCAGGGGAGTTCCCTGGTGGTGTAGTGGCTTAAGGCTTCAGCGCTGGTGCTGTCAGCGCTGCGGCCTGGGTTCGATTCCCAGTCAGGGAGCTACCCACATACCAAAAAGCAAAAAAAAAAAAAAAAAAATCAATATTTTCCAAATTTAATGTTTAGGCTTCTTTCAATTCCAAACATACCCTGAGAGGGGTTTATTTTTGAACCATGATAAAATTTTCTAGAAAAATAAGTAAGTGAGAATGGTTAAAGAATGCTGATTAAAAAGAGGGGGGAGGTTGTATTGAAGGTTGGTATTTGTCTTATCAGATGCTAAAGAATTATAAATATACAATTAGTTGAAGCATGTTAACTACTAAGAATAGACCAATAAATCAGTGACCTAGAAGTGATAATCTGGAATTAGAGTTAATGTAAAAAGATAATACAGTATTTTAAAGAAATTACAAAACTAAGGGTAAGGAATTCTTTCTTTAATAATTAATGTGGGGAAAAAGGAACTTTTGGGTGAATACTTTATTAAAGCTTTGCATCATAGAATACACACAGATGGATTAAAGAGTTAATAATTCAATCAAAAAATTGGAGAAGGTATAGGAGCAAGTTTACATTATACTATTGCTTTATGAGGGAGGACTGACTCCCTTAAGCAAAAAAACAATGGAAGACACCATAGACAAAGGTAAGAGATTTTACCATATAAAAACAGAGTTTCTGTAGTTTAAAAAAATCAGATAAAAAGAAAAGGCAAATTACAAACTGGTGAAGATTTGTACAACATATCTTGCAAAAAACAGGGTTACTGCCACTTGTCAAAACTCTATTACTGGTTAAATCCATTTATCAGCTTAGTTTGTGCCTAAATGCTCACAGATGATTGTGTCAGAAGAAAAATACAAAACCATGTGCTCTGGGTCTAACTTTAAATTTACTGTTAATTGCTGTCAAGGGAGACTTTAGTCTGGTTCTAAAATTCAAGTCATTTTCCTAGTTCATTCACTCTCCCATATTCCCTGAAAACTATTTCATACCCTCATCTCACACTTAAAACTGCTATCACCCTCCCTTTCCTCACTCTAAACTGATGATCTTGCTTATTTCACTCAGAAAATAGGAGTAATCAGAAGAGAATTTTCCCAAGCTCACACCACCCTATCATCCCATCCAGTAGACACTCCCCTTCTGTTACAGAAGAAACTTCTATGCTCCCATCAACCCCTGCACCAGGGCACTCACACCCACACCTTCTCATCTATTCAAGGACAAGGATGTGTCTCCAGAAAGTCTCATTCCTCCTTTTCCTCTACTGAACCATTCATTCCCTTCAGCTTACAGTCATATTATTTTTCACATCTTAAGAAAAATATCTGTCCCCTATTCCCCTCAAGTTATTGATCCATTTCTCTGCTCTCTGGTGAAACAACCCCTTAGAAAGAGCTATGTATACTTGCTTTGACATTTCTGATTTCTTGACTTCTGTCTTTAACTCAATCCATTCAGGCTTTCACCCCCACCTACTCCATCACAACTGCTCTTGTGAAGTTCACCAATGACTTTCATTTATGCTATGTGCAATAATCAGCCTTTAGTTTTATCTCACTTGATCAGAAGCATAGGCTGAAGGGAATGAATGGTTCAGTAGAGAAAGGGAGGAATGAGACTTTCTGAAGACACATCCTTGTCCTTGAATAGGTGAGAAGGAGTGGGTGTGAGTGCCCTTGGTGCGGGGGTTGATGGGAGCATAGAAGTTTCTTCTGTAACAGGAGGGGAGAGTCTACTGGGTGGGATGACACAATAATCATCCTCTCATCCCAGAAACATTTGATTCACCTGGCATATCTGGTACACTGCTCTTTTTACTGTGTTCTTTCTGCCTCACAGTTTTTCATGTCTAAGATGGCCCTCTTAAAATCACCTTTCAAAGAATCTTTCTACATCCCCCAAATCTGTTTCACTTCTAGCCTTCCCCCATCTCAGCGAATGATAACTCTATCTTTCCAGTTGCTAAGACCAAAAATCTAGAAGTCATATTTGACTTAACTAATTTTCTCATACTCCACTTTCAACCAGAGAACCTGTTGGCTCTGCTGTCAAAATCAATCAAGATGCTGATTGTATTTACCATCCGCACTGCTACCACCCTGGTGCAAGCCACCACACATCTCAAGTGAATTAATAAGATAACCACCTCACTGACTTTCCTGCTTCCACCCTTGATCCTTTGTTCTCCACCCAGCAGTCAAAGTGATTCTGATAAGTCAGATTATGTGTCTGGGTCTTTGCTGAAAATATTCCAACAAATTCCTGTCTCAGCCTAAAAGCCAGTCCTCATGAATATGTTGTGCCCCCTTGTTGTCCTCATCTTCTGCTCTTTCCTTGCTCATTCTGCTTTAGTCATTCTGCTTTAGGCTTTTAGCCTTCTTGCTTTTCCTGGAAAAAGCTAGGCAGGTTGCATCTTTTCAGTGGCTCCCTCCCCTCCTTTGTATCTTTACTCAAATATCACCTTTCCTGCCTGCTCTGTAGCCCTTACTGCTAAGTCCCGCTCTTCTCTCTTTCTTCATTTTTCACCTTAGTACTTATACATACTAATACTTTTACTCGAATATACTATATATTAATACTTTTACTTATTTATTTTGTCTATTGTCTGTCTACTTACTTTAAGTCACTTTTTTTTTTTTTTTGGTGGGGTGGGGGGTAGTTCCCTGGCTGGGAATTGAACCCAAGCTGCAGCATTGAGAGCACTGAAGCCTAGCCACTACACTACCAGGGAACCCCCTCTGTCTAACTGACTTTAGAATGTAAGCTCTATGAAGTCAGAAATCTTTGTATTAATTTTTTACCAATGCAGTCCCAGTGCCGGCACATAGTAGTTGTTCAATAAAGATTTGTTGAATAAATTAATGAATTATGTTTAATAAATATACAAAGGACAACAAACAAGTTGAATCTGCTTATCTTTTTAAGTTAAAAGCAAAGAAAAAAATTACAAAAGACAAATGGAAATATAAATCTCTTCAAAATCCTAAAAAGTAATTTTATAATATACCTCAGAAGTCTTAATGACACACTCAGTAAGTCCATGTCTAGAAATCTATTTCAGTGCAGGATTTCCCAAGCTAGCATAAAGGAAATACCATTCTAGAGTATTAATAGGTACGTGGAAAACAAAATATTATGAAAATAAATCTCTTCTAACCTGCTGTGGTTTTCAAACTTGGTAGCACATTGTAATTCTCTGAGGCATTTTAAAAAATATTGATGACAGAGTCCTACCTTCAGAGATCCTGATATTTATTAATTTGGACTGGTGGTCCCTTTTGTCATATTAGCAGCCTATGATGACCATTATTGAGATCCATTAATTAGGGGTTGTAGGCAGTAATCTTGTTCACATCTCTGGGCCTTTGTATTTTTTCATATACAAAATGAAGGGGTTCGAGAACATTATCTGTAAGCATCCTTTCAACTGGGACATTCTATGTTCATAGGGGAAATGCTCTTATTTAGGGGTTTGTAGAAAGTATTTGCTGTTTTTTCCTGGTGGTTTACTGGTATATGAGTGTGTGTAAGCATGCATGTGTGTGATAACTAAGCACATCTCAAGTGCCTCCCAAAACCATCACCCTGGGAATTAGATTGTAACATGAATTTTGGGGGGACACAAACATTCAGCCTATAGCAACATAGTACACTGGGAAACATTGGTAAACAGTAGTGAGTAACTCTTTTTGAAGCATCTAGACATGAAGTATGAAAAGGATTTTTGATTCTATGCAGAAGGCTTTTCATGCTCTCCTTGTACATACGATTTATAGCATTTTCTACAACATCCCTTTAAGTATGATATGTACCCAATTAGACAGATCTTCCACCAATAAAGAAATAATTTTGTTTCATTAGTTTTGAGTTAGTTCAGTTGCCAATAATATTTTTTTTTCAGCTGGATAAACAATAAATTCAGGAAGCTATTTATAAGAATGATGTACTTGAGAAAACTTTTTAGAACACAGAAGACAAATTTCTTCACTCTGTCATTTAAAAGATAATATAGCTAAGTTGAACTAACCTATTTTGGGATGTATTTCTTCCCAAGGGAAACTATAAACTTATTTGACTTGACTGCCCCCACAAAATTAGACATTGAAGATCAGATGAAACATTACTATACTTATCACTGGGAACTAAGAACAAAGCCTTCAAAAATATCCAATTGACCACCTAGGAAAAAAAAAAAGAAAAGAAAAGCACTTTATAGGGCAAATAACCTGTTTTGTAGAAAATTTTTTTCCATGTAACAAGAGTTAGTTTTTAGTCCCAGTTCCATAACTTACTATCAAATGAGAAAATTTATTTTACACACATTATTAATATATTAATAGGTATATTGCGTTTATAAGTATAAAATGCCTGGCACATGGCAAATGTTCAATGTGCGTTAGCATTTATCATTATAGGAATGGTTTGTGTGATTATTGTTGTAAATATGACTAAACGTTACTTATGAGTCTTTTGGTTAAATCTTTTTAAGAAGATTAAGGTAAGATTTTTTTTTTACCTTGCCAGTTATACTATAAAGTGGACTACCTCTATAATTAAGAACACTGTAGTTCTTGTTAATTTTTTTATTGTTAGTTTCACCACAGAAGACGTCTGGCATCAAACATTACTTGGCCAGCTGTTTCATTGATGTTGTAATAGTTTTAAATTGGTGCATAGTGTAAAGAAAGTGAAAATGAACTTTGTGATCCCAGAAACCAGTGAGCATGAGTAGTGGGTAATAGGCAAAATGTACAGGAAAGCCTTCATCAGTGAGGACCCAGATAACTGGGACTGTACAGCATTGTAATGTATGACGTTTTGTATTGTCCTGGGTCTCATTAAGCAATATCTTCTTTACTTGGAGTAGTGGTATTGAGATTCTGAATATAAACTTCCCATCATCTCAGAATAACTTTATGTTTGGGGTATGAAAATGAAGAGGCCTGAAGAACAACAGTCTTAGAAGGAAGAAAAACATCCATGAAGTAATCTTGTGACTGGTAAGGGACTGGCAATATAATTGTTATGACCTAACTGACTGGGCTGAGTGATAGATTTCTGTTTATTTCTCTTAATAGTAATAATAGAAAAGATGATCTGAGTGACCATAGTTGTTCTTCTGGACAACTCCTTCTTTTATTAACCACACCACCCTGGAGGAGTGATGTGGGAGCTGTTGAAACCACTGGCCTGGATTGAAGAGTTCCTGTACTTCCCACACCACCTTGCTTCTCAAGGCTGACTTTAGTTTTGGTAAATGAGAAAGCCCTTGGTTCCATTTCCTTTCTGAGAACTGCTGAGTTAGTAAGGAAGGAAGTCGATGTTGGGCAGAGTTTTGTCTTGTGGGTGAAGGGCAGGGCTGGGTTGCTCCTCTGAGCACAAGCTTCTGCTTTTGTGGGGCTTGGTTTCCTAAGTGTCTGTTTCTTCTTTATAAATGTCAATAAAATCGGTCTGAGCAGCCCTAGCTAATCCCATTTCTGGGAACAAATGACTGAGGATGCAGGGAGTGGCTAACTTCTTTGTCTAAACTCTTGCCCACAACTTTGCTCAACATTTTTAATTGGTTTTCTGTCTATTGTTAATCTTTTAAAGATCTTGTTAAACCTTTTTTTTTTTAAAGGTCTGATTTCAATATTGCTTCTGTGAGAATGTATTTTGCCAGTGTTGAAGAATATAGCTTTGAACAAAATTCAATTGAGGCATCAAGTCCTGTCAAATAATCATGGTAGAATCAGAGCTTCTGATCCAGACTAGGAGTCTTTGGGGAGCCCTGAGGTTGGATGTGGTTCTGCCATTAACTGACATGTTTCATTAATTGTTTCCTATGATGTTGAAATTGTGCTTATAATATTATTTTACACCACTTTCCAGCATTACATCAATGTCTTTGGCACTCCAGGTCTTATTTGTTCATGAAATAGAAGCTTCTGCTTCATTAAGGATGTCTTGACTCTCTTGCTAATGTGATTATTTTTGAACTCACTTCTCATGCATTTTTATACACACACACACACACACACACACACACACACACATGCCTCTTGTTTGCAGATGTTTGGAAAGTGGTGGTTGATCTAAAAATATCCAGAAAGAATCAAGAAAAAATTCAGGCTTCTGCTATGCAAATTCTCTGATACTCTTCTCAATATTTCTGTTAGTCAATAGTTAGATGACTTTGTAAAGCCCTACAGATATACCTTATTGCTAATCTTTATTTCTTCAGTCCACTTTGGATTTTATAATTTTAACACTGCAATTTAAGTCTAAAAATTACCTTTATGCTGGAGGACTTGGGTCAAAATTGCCTAGATTCAAAATCCAGTTTGACCATTCTCTAGTTTTGTGGTTTCTGGTGAGTTTCATCATTTCCAAAATGGGGAAAAAAATCAGCAGTCAAGACATAGGATGAAAGAAAGAGTTAAATAATCACTATTTAGGTTATTATTGTTTTTTGTTTCTTTAGTAATAGAAAATAGGTGAAGGGAAAATATTTACTATTTGCTAGGCACTAGTTAAATATTAATAATTTATTTATGGCCCATGAAATCCTCTAAGGAAGACATCCTCCTATTTTTCAGATGATCAAATTAAACTAGAAAGCTTAATCAAATGTCCTAAAGGTGACAGCACTAGTAAATAATTTGAGTCCTGGTTTATTTCTAAAGCACATGCCCTTTTCACTACATGACAAAAAGAAAACTTTATTCCTACCCCCCCCCCCCAACACACACACATGGTTATGTTTCAGGGTTTCCCACTGCTGTTATATAATTTTTTTGATATATAAATACAAGTTCATGACTTGATAACTCATTAAGGATACTTAAGAGCATATTCCTAAATCAAAGAAGCCAATCTACAGACCGTATAATTCCAACTACATGACATCTGGAAAAGTCAAAACTATGAAGGTAAAAGATCAGTGGTTACCAGGCGTTAGGAGAGTGGGAAGAATAACTAGGTGGCACAGATTTTTAGAGCAGCGAAACTCCTGTATGATACTATAATGATGAATACTTGTCATTAAACATTTGTCCAACCCCAGAAAATATACACCAGCAAGAATGAACCCTAAGGTAAATTGTGGACTTTAGATGATTATGACATGTAATGTAGATTCACCAACTGTAACAAATGTACAGTCTGGTAGGGGACATTGGTAACAGGGGAGACTATATATGTGTGGGGGTAGGGAGTATATGGGAAATCTCTGTACCCGACTTTTAAAATTTGAACTAAAATTGCTCTAAAAAATAGCCTATTCAGAAAAGAAAAATAGCGTATAAAAGAAAAGCAAATGGGTGTCATCTGAGAGGGGAGGGATAATGAAAAATAACAAGTTTGAAAAGAATTAACTCCTTGTGTATCTAAGTATTATAGAATGGAAAGTGCAAGACCAGGTCAAAGGCTTGTGTTGAAGTCCGGCTTGTTCACAAGTTGCTAGGTGACTTTCAGCAAACTACCTCACCTTTCTGGATTTCAATTTAAAGATGGTTAAATGAGACGGTTGAATTGACCTCCAACTTCCCTTTTTGTCTTAAAATTACGAACTAAGGACCCATGCCTTCCTGGTTTTCTCCTTCACCCCGACTCTTCCTTGAACCTGTTCTTACTGGACATACTTTTTAACATACTCACTGGGTTCTAAACACTACAACCGTTCCCCTGACTGCGAGACTGAAGGGCAGGGATGGAGGAATGACCTCTGAGGGAAAAAATGCAAGAAAACCTAAGGACTGACTGTGAGTGCAGGAAGTCTGCAACAGGAAAACCAGGCAGGGCAAAGAGGACGCCGCACGGCTACGACCGAAGCTGGAGGAAGGTGGGGCGGAGCCGACAGCCGATTGGAAGGCGAAGGGGGCGGGGTCCGCGGTGACAGCCCTGGGGAGGAGCGAGGGAGGCTGCTCTGCCGTCGCCGGCCTTTCTCCGCCCCTTCGGTTCCCCTCCCCCGGGCCTGGCGGGCGGGGCGAGAGGCGTGCCGACGCACGTGACGTCACAAGAGGCGGGGCGTCCCGAGGGACCAGCTGGCGCGCGGGCGCGTTCGCCAGTCGCTGTTTGGGACGCTTCGTGCTCGGTTGCTTAATCTCTGCTCCGAGGTCGCTGTGACAGCCCGTCCCTTCCCGGAACCCGGGACAGATTGGGCGCGCGCTCATGTGTATGTGAGCCGGACTCTGGGCTGAAGCGTCCCCGCACTACCTTTTTTTTTGCCTTTTATCCAAAGAGGGAGGCAGTTAGCACCCTTGCCTTCCTGTCTTCCCACTGGGAGCGGGGTTCGTGTGTTGAGTGGTTCGTCTTTTTTTTTTTCCTTTTAAACTTGTGAGCGCTTTTTTTTTTTTTTTTTTTTTTTTTTTTTTTTTTTTTTTTTTTTTTTTTTTTTTTTTTTTTTTTGTTTGGCTCAGTGTCGTCTGGGCTGGTTTTCTCGGTCCCCGGGTAACCGCTTTCTGCTCCTTCTCTCGCCACCCTCGCCCAAGGTTGCCCCTCTGCCCTCGCCCCTGGCCCGGGAGGGTGGGAAGCTTTGTCCCGCTCCCTTCCCACCCGCGTCTCCGCAGCCGTACCCGCACCTGCCTGCCTCAATATGAATGGGGTCAACGACCCACCTCTTTTTATAAAAGATATTAAGCCCGGACTGAAAAACTTAAATGTCGTCTTTATTGTCCTGGAGATAGGTAAGTGGGGTAAGTGGGGTCCACAGCCCACCCCGCCGCCCCCTGTGCGTCGCGGGATTGGAGGGAAGGGCGCCGCCGCTAGCCAGAGGCTCCCCTCCCCCCTTCTCTTCCCCCTCCCCTCCCCCATCCACGTGGTCCCGGTGGCCTCCGCCTTTGCTGGGATCCTACCTGCGGCAAATACCCGGGCCCGAGTTCCCACCTTTCCGATGTTTTAAGATCCTGGAGGAGGAGTTAGAGAGCCTTTCTGGAAGTCCTCATTATCTAATATACCGCTTTCTCCCACCCTTTTGATTTTTAAATCCTCACAGGACGCGTGACCAAAACTAAAGACGGCCATGAAGTGAGATCATGCAAAGTAGCAGATAAAACGGGCAGCATCACTATTTCCGTGTGGGATGAAATCGGAGGTCTTATCCAGCCAGGGGATATTATTCGGTTGACCAGAGGGTAGGTGTGCATAAAAGGGGAGGTGTGTGTGTTGGGTGGGGGGTTGGAATCGGAGCTGGCTGACGCCCAGGACCTTGGCAAGTTCTGAAGTTTCTGCGGGCCATTCCGAGGAAGAGTTTTGAGCCTTTGATGATAACTCTGAATGGCGGACAGAGTTGGGATGTAACAGTCTGGCTTTTAAAAGCATCCAGTTTCAGCCAAGAATCTAACATCCTCTTTCACCGCCCCCCCCACCGACCCCCAACTCCCGCGTTCTTCCGTTTACAGGTTAAATAGATTTTTAAATACTGTTCTGGGATTATTGAGTCTTTACTTGATTGACAAGATTGCTATAGTCAATACTTTTATCTTTTTTAGAAATAATTTAATATAGTCACTAAGTTTTTTCCCAACCTTTTTTTCCTTTTAATGACTTGAAATCTTGCCAATATTTTCCTTGTACTTATTCTATTTGGAGGAGAAGTGTACAATATCTGGAAGGCACATTCTCGAAAATGATTCCTTGTGCCTGCTGCTATAATAAGGTCAGTGTGGTACAGAAACCAGAATGACATGCAGAAAATGTTTAGCAGAAAGACATTTATCTCTACCTCCATCCAAAAGAGTCAGAAGATTGGCTTTTAAAAATAATTTAGCACAACCTCTGTTTTTTTGGTACTTAGACTGCCTTTAAAAATTTACTTTATCTTTTTTTAGGAAAATAAAAAGCCAGATAAGGGTCTTAAAAATAGATTTTGGAAACTATAGTTAATAGAATTGTAACAATTTATTGACCATACCTATAGGAAAAGTGGATGAAAATTGATGTTGGCATAGGTAAATATAATCTCAGAAGTGTTGGATCACTCTGAATGTAGGAGCTTAGAGCCCTTTGATATCATACATGCCTTACATCTTCAGGAAGTGAGGCAAGAGTATCATCAAATAAGGAAGTGAGAGTCAGGACTTAAGACATTTTATTCTCATACACTGACTCATTATGACACTAATTGTGTCTTTTAAGTTTTCATATCTTTGACTTACACAAAAGAGAATTCCTATCTGGGAAGGTGTGGTGAGGATTAGCATAATTAAAGTTTTCTTTGGCTGCCAGAATATCTTAGCTAGTGCTTTAAAGTATTTTATATACCATCAGCAATTCAGATATTTCATACTTTGTAATCACAGAAAGCACAAAGATGTGTCTAATCCAAAAAATTGTGGAAAAACTAAATTCAGTAGCTATATAGTATCTACAGGATTTTAAGGAGTATGGTTACCAAGGAATACAATTTAAAGGAGAATTCAAAACTTAAAGTCTGTTTCCTAACTTCACTGACCTTGAAGTTATACTTCATGAACTTCCTCCTCTGTAAAATGGGAATAATTACACCTTACTAAAATAATACATCCAGCAGAGTCTGGCCCATGGTCAGGCCCTTAAATTCTAGTTGAATCTAAGAAAATTGGCTTTGAAGAAAGGTATATCTCTGAATAATGATAATTTGAATATTGTTAAGTTTGTCAGAAAAATCACACAAATGTCGATCTCATTACTGAAACAAGTGAAAGTTTTGTTGTAATTGTAGTAACTTAAATTTTTTTCTCAAAATAGGCATTAATTTTTACTTTGATACAGTGAAATATTAGTGCACTTTCTCTTAAGTCACTTTGTAGCTATCATAAGATTGGTGAATGGAGTCATTAATAAACAACCCTTACTAAATGAAATATATAATGTGAAACTACCAAATTATTATTAGCTATTTAAAAGATGAACTATAACTATACTTAGTTAAACAATATTTAGTTACGATTTATCATTCTAGGTCATGAAGTTAACATAGTTGTAACCAAGAATCACTGAAAATAATATTTATTAATTTACATTTTTCTTAGATTTGTGTATGAGGTTATTTTATATAATGATGCTGTTTGCATTCAAAATTGTTCTCAGTAAATTATTTTCAGCCAAGTTGGTGCTAAAAATTGGACATTTGGAAAGGCATTGGGTAAAAGATTTATGATCTTAGTTTGTTTAGCCTCTTGATTAAATTTTGGTAGCTCGAGAACCCTATGTGTTTTATGGCGGCAAAAGAAAAATTATATCAATATCTGACTAGACCAAGTAAATGAGTGTAAAAGTAAACATAAGGGTGTTGATTTTTTATATATCCTAAGATGGAAAAATAATTTCTGCAATTTTAACAAAGTTTTCCCTTTGTTAACTGACTAAGATGTGACCTTTGGAGTATAGTAGGGCTCACATTGCAGAAATACTATTTTCTAGAGTTAGTGATAGTTTAGATGATTATGTCAAAATTTGGCAATAGAGTTTCTTTGTATTATTTCTTAATAAGTAACAAATTAATCAAAGTTACACTAATTGTATTTGATTTGCTGTGGTAGACACAGGGTTTGATCCCCACTTGTACTCAATACAAAAAAATACAAAGATTTACTTGATTTAAGTAGAAGGTAATACATATATTTCTATAGAATTGATGTTTCTTTTCTTTCTAGGTATGCATCCATGTGGAAAGGATGTCTGACACTTTATACTGGAAGGGGTGGAGAACTTCAAAAAATTGGGGAGTAAGTATTAAAATGCATTTAATGTAATTGAATAAATTACAAATATCTCCTAAAATAACTGGTAGGTATAAACTGTAAACCTTTTCCTTGGCTTGTTTTTGACTGGTAAATTGAATGCCTTCAGCAACTTAATTGTAAAAAACACTTTCCATGTATTTGTTCATTAACAGCTAGCTATCAATACTGTTTTCTGTGGTTGAGAATGTCAGTTTTTCCTGGCAAAGAAGCTGCACTTGAGACCAGCCCCATTGAGACCATTTCTGTAGGCTTTGGAAATGTGCATTTTTCAGGTGTCACAAGTGCCATTTGAAGTAGGTGAATGTCTTCTAGTCAATTGCCAGATAAGCTAGATGTGGGTTTTGGCCATATGTTTAAATTTTCTTTTTCTCTGTTTATGGGTGAATATGTACTCATGGTAAAAGGACTTGCAGCAATGACAATTGAAGTCCTGTATTTATCCACAGTCTAGGTACCGTTCAGGCAGCCGCATTGCGAGCTTCCATATACTACTACTACCTTGGTAATCTTCACCCTGACTTGGAGGAACCATCCTCTCTAGGGGTGTAAAGGTAATTCAGCCTCTGTGCTAGCCTAGACATTTGGGATGTACTCAAAGTATGGTGTGGGCAGTAAGTCAAATCATAAGGCCATTCCACTTGGTTAATGCTTTAACAACTACTTAATGCCCATTAAATTGGAGGATATTTAAAGAGAAGCCACAAGTAGCACCAATAGATAAAAAAAATACATTTCATACAAACCTACATACTCTCTTCCACGCTACAGGGATAAGATACTTTGTGTGGAAATTCAAAGGTCAGAAACTGGTAACACTTCATCTTTGCTAAGAGGAAAATTAGAATTCACTTATATTTTTATTAGGGTGGTAGTAGAGCAATGTCTCATGGGGGGAGAAGCTAAGCATATGCTTGTATGTAATGTTTATACCATAGTCACTTTATAAGAAGGATTGGGATAAACTGTTGTCTTGATAGCTAGTTTTTATTCATGTCTGCAGAATCCACTCTTAACCTTGAATGATTCGTTATCTTTGCAGATTCACAGTGATTGGTCAAAAGAGGGACTGGATGAGAGTGTGTGAATGGATCAGTGCAAATCCATCACCACTGGTGGAAAAACCACTCTGGTACCCTAAATATGGTTTATTGGCATCAGCCTGTGTGGAAAAAACAGGACAAATACATGTTTCCGTGTCCTTGATCTTTGACACAATTAATTTTTACAGTACAGAAGAATAGAAAATAGAATATTTAAAATACAAAATGTGTTTGACACATTGTAGGCAATCAAATATTTGATGTTTTTATGGAACATAAACATTTAGGAAGTTTCTATTACAAATGAATAGAGTTAGTTAGCATGTTGCTTTTTAGTTAATGACACCTAAATTCTTCATTTTCCTGTAAGTAATGCATGCTTTGTAAAGAAGCATTGATTACTTTATTTCAGAAGTCATTTAAGTTGTCCTTTTTCTTTCAGATTTTGTATGGTTTATTCAGAAGTGCCAAATTTCAGTGAACCCAATCCAGATTATCGAGGACAGCAAAACAAAGGGGTAATTAATCCAAATGTATGGTCTGTTTTTATGATTAGGCTAATTTTGACCATGTACTATAATTCCATGGTGAGGTTACCAGCACTCCCATACCCAAAGCACGATGAAGACAATTTAAAAAGGAATCCATTAGAAATCATTTTTATTCTGTATGTTTGTGAGTCTGCATATGTATTTGTAGTGTCATATATTAAGTATATTTGCCATTTAGCACTTTGAGGAATAGGGAGCAATACCAGGAAATACAGTAAGATGAAAGGTTTGGGAAACATTCCTGAATATTTTAACATTAAATAGACGTGGATAAATCTTCAAAAAATTTGTTTAAGAAAACCCTAAAAATTAAAGAAAAATACCAATATGATGTTAAGATAACACAATATGGTGTTTTCTAAAGCACCTTCATTTGGTTAAATGAAAAAACTTTTGTTTTTTTAGGTACATGGTGAACAGAAGAATAATTCCATGAATAGCAATATGGGTACAGGTACATTTGGACCAGTGGGTAAGGTTTTGTTTTTTTTTTTCTGTAATTGTGGTCAGGTGTCAGAATTAAGGGCATATCTCTTATGAAAGATTTAGAAGAAAAAATTGTTGTTAGGCCTAAATTGGTACTAAAATGGAACTACTGGTAAACAGGATTCCCAAATAACTGATTTCTTAGAAAGCAGATAGCATATTAAACTATTTTATTGAGCACATTCTCTATTTAAACCTTTGGGCCAGTTACTAGGAATACAGTGATGAACATTGGCTAATAAGATATCTAACTTTTGGTGATAAGTCATGTTATTTTCCATTGACTTTTGTAAAATTTTTGTAGTCTAGTGATTATTTATACTAGATGCAGAATTACTGGTTATTTTTGTACACTGAAAGCCTTTTCAGACTAAAAGCTCACCTTAATTTTTTACTTGCTGATAGTTACGTCTTCAAAAGATTAGCCTTTATCCCCCAAATACCCTCAAATGTCATATTAATGCTTCTTACAGCCATGTTAAAGTTTCTTTTGAAGTCTTATTCCTAAATAACTGAGGAAAAATCTTTTGTGGCTTGAGTTCATTAGGGTGGCAGAAATTTTATTTGAACTGATAGCTGCATGTTTTGGCACTGCTGGTGATCGATCATCACACTGTGGGAATCACATTGTGGGAAAAGAGTGCTGTCTTTGCCTTTAAAAAGTTGGAATTACGTTGTCTTTTTTGAATTATTATTAAACATATTTGAACCAAATGCCAGTAGTCATAATACCGTTTGCCCTTCCTCATTTTCTTTTCCTCTTATAATGTAGGCAGTGTATTATCTATGCTATTTTCTACTTCACCAATTTCTCATTCTCTTGCTCAAGTTGCTCTTTTCATTCTTCTCCCTATTAATACAGTATCAAGGTAATACAGTTACAGTAATCATATATTTGAAAAACCTGAGAATCCACATTGAGTTTTTCCCAATATAAAAATAAAGGCATTTCTCCCCCTAATGGTACTTATAAGCATTAATAGCATGTATTAGGACTTCAAGTAGGTGGACCGCTATAGATCAGTATCTGAAAATGGTGATGAATTTATATATTTTGTTTTTTAGGAAATGGGATTCAAAATGGCCCAGAATCAAGGGGATGTCAGTTTTCATATGCGGGTAGAAGCAATGGCCGGGGACCTATAAACCCACAGCTACCAGGATCAGCTGCTAATCAAACAGTCATGACCACAATAAGTAATGGCAGGGACCCTCGGAGAGCCTTTAAAAGATGACCTATGCCAAATGCATACATGTAGTTTTTGAACTACATGCCCTACTTGAATACTTACTGCACTTTTATTTATTGTTAACTGTGAAAACTATGTTCTTTATTGGTTTCCTTTTATGTTTTTGGTTTGTTAACGAGTGGTTTGTTTTTATAGCAAAACTGTTAAGCTGATCAAGCCTCCTATTGAAGAATGGGAACATGCTGAAAAGTAGGGGCATTTATTTTTAGAGCAAATAAGTCTTTGGATATCCTCTAAAAAAACCTGAACCCTTTTCATGGGTGAGTTACTTAAGATATATCATCATTATAGCCTCTATGAGTCTATCTTCTGCATACATTTTGTAATATTTAGAATACGGCTTAAGTGGGAGATGTTCTCTGTCTTAAATTCAGATATTGCCAACTAAAGCAATAACCACCAAAAATAACAAGGACTCAATCAGTGCTAACAGTGATTTGTGAGTTTGACTCCAGGAATGATCGATTTCTTCATTGAGTGACTGCCATTAAGATTTTCCAAGGACAAAGTCATCCCGAACTCTTGTTTTAGTATCGAAAAACATTCTTTACCAGAATTGTGGAATAGCATGTGATCTGTAGTTTAAGTGATTTTAGAAGAAAGCTACAGTTAACTTTATTTTAGGGTAGTCCTATTATTATTTGTTATTAACTTTGTGTATTATGTTGAAGAAAAATTTAAAATTGAGGCCTTGAATATTTATTTTTTAAAACTACCATGTCAAATATTAAAGGATAATTTGAAGGAGTTATAAAGTCATAATAAATCTTGATCTAATTATTTTTTATAATGGGAGATAAACATAATGAAGGCAATTCAGATTGAATTCAGAGAAATAAGCAGTCCTAAGTTATCGGGTCCTAGGTACTTGGAAAAACTGAGCCTGGAGTAATTTGAAGGGGGTTGTGTGTGTGTGTGTGTTTGTTCCAAGTTTCTGAACACAATTCACAAAGCCTTATCAGCAAAAGTTAAGACATGACTCAAGGAAGCAAATACAGCTTTATTCAGAAATGTAAAGGTAGAGTTTATTTGTGTGTTGTAAATGGTTTCCAGTTCCACTTTTTATTGTAGGGTGGATAACTGGTAAATTTTTCTTTGTTAGAATTCAACTCTTTTCCAATATTATCTCTTGAATAAAAAATTGCATTAATGTTAACAGACCTACCTTATTTTTGCTCTTTCAGTGATTTACAGTGAAGAGCCAATACATTTTACTGTAGTTGTAATGATGACCTTAGCCTGGCAACTAAGCTCTGCATTTGTTGCTTTGTCTTTTTTCATTACCAAAAATCACAAAATAATATAAGTAGACTTTGTTTCCTGAAAATTCTTATAAATTTGTCATATTACTTGTTTGCTCTAATTCAGTGTATCTAATAAATATTTTAGTACATCTTATGTATTAGGCACTGTGAAGAAAGCTAAGGTAGACAGAATGAATAATTACAAGGAGCTCATTTATGGTTTATAGTATTTCGGTAACTGGGGTTTATATGTTATAGAAAGAAGTTTTCCATATATACTGATGATTATTAATTGGCTTTATGACTAATATTGTCTTTAAGATATTTATAAAATTATAGAGGTTTGGAGCAAAGAAAAATGAAATAAGTATATAAGTTCTATTTTAACTTAAGTAGTGGGAAGAGCAATAACATTTATGGGAGAATATAGTGTTAAAGGTGATTTTAAAAGAAAGAATTTTGGAGTTTTGGAAAATTAAAATATAAGTATAGTTTGCTGAGCTTCCAATTCTGGACTCATTATCTCCTCATTTGTGATGTTGGGCAAGTTACTGTATTAATATTTGAAACCTCTGTAAGCCTTTAGGCTCCACAACCATACAAACAAGTAAGTAATATCTCTTCGTAGAGTTATTTAAAATTTTCCATGTAACCAATTAGAATGATTTCTGATACACAATAAACAGTTAATATTTGTTCGAGAATAGAGAAAAAATCAGGGTTAGGTATAGAAGTATTGTTACTCTAACATGTTGAGGTTAAATAGAAAAAAACCTAAGCTTTTACTTTTGTAATTGACATTTGCCTCAGTAATCTAACCTTGTTGTTCTGTGTTCTTTATCATTCATTAACAAATTTCTGTTTTCTTAAGGGAAGCCTCCAAAACCAAACCAAAGTGAGTTACAATCCATAATGAATATTTGCCTTACCAGTCTGCCTGGACAGTACTCACCAAGAAGAAGTTAAGAGGAAGAAGGTTTCCTGCCTTCCTCTTTCCTGATGCTTTGAGCTTTCGACTTAAATTTTTAAATAAGTTTAAACACCTGCAGAAAACAAAAATCATGTAGTACAGAAATACATGCTCCTAGGTTTGGGTACCATTTCATTTCTACACAACAGTTCTGAAGTGGATGAAGTCTCAACCAACTGGCCCCTCCTGTCTGGTCAGGTTCTTTGGGAAATTGCTACAGTACAGAAATGGAAACATGAAAGCCATAAGGCCAGAGGATGATGATGTGTAATAATGAAGGCTGCCATATGCTTTCCCCTTGACATTTAAACAAGTTTTCCTATAGTATGTAACATTTTTCTTTGGTCTTGTAGTTTTAGGAATTCTGTTTTAAATTTGAGGCGTTTACTTGAGGATACCCTAATATTTGTAGTACTGAGTATTTGTGAAGTGAAAAAAGTATAGGAAGGTGTTTAACTGACCCTAAACAATGTCCTCAGAAGGTACAGGTTGGCTGTTTTTATATCAGCCTGAAGTCAACAGTGGCAGTTGAAGTTTACATAGATCTTATATTTCTAGATTAGTTCCTGAAATGACTTCCTTCCTCTGATGCCTTTAAGGTAATGGCTGCTCCAAGCAATTTACCGTGCTGTGACTTACAAAGCCCTTTATCTTTTGACAAACCTGAAAACCATGAAAACAGTATCTATGTGGAACCCGTTTACAAACTTAAGTTTGTTCTTACCTCTAGGATTCTTGGTTTTACTTACCCTATATGGCTTTTTTTTTTTAAAGTGTTTTTCCTGATTTTGGTTTTATCCCCTATCTGATGAAAGTGAACATTTCTAATAGAGAAAAGGGTCACAATTGTTTCCTACTATGGGTTCTTGATGGGTAAAGGCAGATACATTTGGCCAATGCTACATCTGTGTATGAGGTTCCAGCCGATAATTAAATATTGGGGTAATTAAACAGTCCCACATTTCACAAAGTAGTTATAATGATTAACACTTAAGGTTATGCTTCTGAGAAAATCTGACTTTTGAAATATAGTACTGTCATGTTGTTAGGTCCTGAGGGAGAGGCTAGGAAAATATTTTATAATACTTTTCCAGGCATATGAGTACTCAACTTTTCTCCATATTCTTTGAAGTTTGCTGTTTGAGGGATACATCAGAGTTGATATTCAAATACTGTAAGCAAATTACTTTAGTTTTCTGAGCCAAAAGGGTCTAATTGGTTTCTCAAAGCACGAATCACAGACGAAGGAACAGATCAGAGAAGATCAAGCCCAGAATATCTAACAAGCCATTTATTTTGCATTTTTCTTTCATTAAGAACATAAGAGCTATGTACCACTATGAAGTAAGTTGGTATGATGTAAAGAAAATCAACATTTTAACACTAGTGGACATTTCACGTAAGCCTTTTGAAATGCTCTGATAAACCACAGTTGTCGCTCCCCACGGTTTAAGAAAATACCAACCCAACAAGCTTAGTGACGAGCTGTTGAACTATCAGAGCCCAGGTATCTTGAGACTTGACACTACAGTCCTCACCATTGCGCTGTAACGTTTAACTTTCCATCAACTGAAGGGCTGTTGACATACCTTTATAAACCAGTTCTTTAACATTTCCAACTGAAAATACAAGTAAATTTGTGTCTATTTTACTCCCATTAAAATTTATGCTGTGAAAACAAAGCAAAAATTTATATGTCTGGACATAGAGATAGTCCAGTTCTTGGTCCGTAAGTATGTGTTGAATAAAGCCCTCAAAGAATGGTTTATAAACCACCTTTATGAGATTCTCCCCAGGAGAAGTGTGAATTGCTTCTCTTGCTGTACCAGAAAGAATTCTAAGTCTGGGAGAGCTGCCCTTGAAACAAAGATTAAAGAATTCTGTCCTGTGCCCTTGATTTCTCCACTTAACACAGAAATAACTATTTTGAAGCGTATGCAGAGCTCAATTTTTACCTTTATGAGGCTAGAATAAGAGGGCTGTCTGGAAAGTATCCAGCTATGTAATGAAAAATAGAGGCATTTATGGCTGGATTTTTTCTGGACAGCTTGTATACCAAAGTTCTAGATTATAAAACATGGAAAAGTCAAAGCAGGATAGTCCCAAGCAGAATAGAGGTTGAGTATGGCCTCTGGATATCTAGTGTGAGTTTTGAATTAGGTTCGGATAGAATTACATCATACCAATGTTAAAATCATAGTGTAGTCATCCTTGTTCCATTTGGGCATGCATAGATCAAAGTAAAAGACTTCACCTTAGGTTTTTGTTAAATTTTGTTTTTAATGGGTTGTATTGGTGCTGATCTCAGCAAATACGTCTGCAGCATCTTCTGCCTCCTATCCCCCAGAGCTTTCCTCTATTCCCTGCTTTATTATGTGGTGAGAGGCTGGTCAAATTAAAAATAAGTTGGGTTGGGGGTATGATAAACATTCCTGAGAATGCCACTCACAGATCATCCTGTTCTGTAAAGGGGGCAGCTACAATAAGTGTTTTCCAAAAGTAGTGTGTGAGGGATGGTTTGACTGCCATGTGCTGCTGGTTTTGTTTCAAATATAACCCTAATAGGAGATGTCTGACCGAAGTCCCTGGACTAAGGATAGAAAACCAATGAAAACAGGTTAGTCAGCACAACTAGTGCCATCTACTGGGTGATTACTACGTATCTGTAGTTTAGGAATTTGGGTTAACAGGAAAAGGTTCCATTATTCCATTAGATAAAAAATTTTTTCTGATCGTTTAAGCATGATACTGAAGGTCATTACAGAATAGTTGGGCCATATGTTTAATTCTAATTTATGAACAAGCAATTGAAATCAAAAGTAAATTCCCCTCAGTTAAGCAGGTTTATTAAACTCTGAACTGCTCCTAAAGCTACAGAAAATGGGAAGTTAAAATGTATGCTCTTTAACATTTGTTAATACTTGTGGGAAGTAAGAACTTAATACCTTTTGGTAGGTGGTGTTTTGGTGAAAACTAAATAGAACAGGAAACTGCCTTTAAATTTTATTCCTCTATCAGCGGTGTTGTGTAAAATCCTGGCCAAATGACTGTTGTTACTGTGTTAGCTTTTCAGACCATAACCTATTTTATTTTATTTTATTTTAATTATTATTATTTTTTTGTATGTGGGTAGCTCCCTGGCTGGGAATCGAACCCAGGCCGCAGCGTTGACAGCGCTAGTGCCATAGCCTTAAGCCACTACACCACCAGGGAACTCCCTCCCATAACCTATTTTAAATGTTTGAGACAGTGTGCTTTGGTGAAAATAACATGATTTTGAGCCAATGAGATTTTGGTTCGAGTCCTGAATCTGCCATTTACTGGCTCCGTGACCATGAGCCTTGTTAAAAGAGGATAATGGGGCTACAAACTCACAGAGCTATGAGGACTATGTGAGGCAATGTGTGCAAAACATCTCCATTTCTAGGGCTAAATAAATGTTAAGGTCTTTCCCATGAACAATGGAAATACAGCAAATACTGATCATTTCTCCATGCTATTATTGGAAGACAGTCTATAATTTTAAATGTGAAATTTTAAGCAACTATATTGCAGTTGGAATTTTTCTTTCCCTCTTTTAAAAAAACAATGGTGAAGCCTTTACAGTCTTCTCTGGGCACAGAAAGGTATACTGATGGTTTACCATGACAGCAGGTGGAGTTGAGTCTGCACAAAGATCTGCTAAGTAGCTGAGTACCTTGTGCTGTGTTTTTATTTTTATTTTTGCCCAGCCAGTGAGGGCGTGGTTATGAAAGTACAGAGGAAGAGGGAGGATATGTGCGACAGGTTTTGTGCCAGAAAGGAGGTCAATGGTCAAGGAAAAGGCACGGGATACCCTGGAAGGAAGCCTGTGTGTCCAGTGACAGCCCCCAGGATTGCTGCACACCCAGAGTGCAGAGTAATTTGCTTCTGATAAAGCATTGGTTAACTTTCCAAACATTTTATCATGAAAAGTTTTGTACATAGCAATGTTGAAAGAATTTCACTGTAAACACCACTAGATTCTAAACATCTGACTAGATCTTTATTATAACATCTATCCAACCCTTTCATTAATCTATTTTTAATACATTTCAAGTAAACAGACATCAGCATACTATTTTAACCTGCCTGTTCACTAGAGCTCAACATTTTTCAGTTTTGTGTGTAAAATTTATGTACAGAGAAATGCACAAATCTCAGGAATACCTACCTTGATGAGTTAACAAATGTTCACACCTGTATAACTCAAACCCCTAGCAAGATACAGAACATTGCCATCACTGCAGAAACTTCCCTCATATGCCTTCTCAAGTCAAATCCCTTCTTCACAGCCCCGTTGGTGGTCACTGTTCTGATAATTTTAAAAAAATTCTTAGCTTAACTAAAGTGAGATTTTTATATGTACCAAAGTCAGCTTGAGATTTCCTCACTGAGTTGTACAACTCCAACCATGCCAGAATATGACCAAACCCAGCCACCTCACACATTTCAGCATTATCCCAGACATTGGGATGATTTATTATTTCCTTGTTTTAATTTAGCATGAGCTCTGCCCTTAATATCTATTTTCTCCTTCAGTATTTACAGCTGGCGCCCTAGAGTTGGGGCAGAAATTGCTAGAATGAAGACAGCTGAACAGGACTTGCAGTCCTAGGATTGTGGCTGGAATGAGTTGGCTACCTGGGTATACTATTCTGCCCAAGAGCATCTCTAGGTGATGGAAGGACATGGTACAAAGTCCTCTGGAATGGAGTGCCAGGAGTAGAAGGGGTAAACTGGAATTTCAGTGTTTTCAGGTGAGGTACTCAGCTATCAGGCAGATTTTGATTCTAAAACTGATTTTCTTAACATATGAGCTGGTTGGAGTGCCTTCCCACTCCTTAGGATTTTGTCTTTTTTTCTCATAGCTAGGGATTCAGAGTTGGCATACTCGAGTGTGTGAGTTTCCTGCCAAATGAAGACCCTACCACTCTCAGTCTATAGGGAAGCATCCCTAAATAACACTAAAAACACAACTGTGTGTGCTTTCTCAGTGCATGCATGCATATATACGTTACTGCCAACAAAGCCATTTCTGGGTTAAGTTCCACTTTCCAGTTTTAGATATTTTTCTTTTTTTCACCACTTAGTACTTACAGATGTGTTCTCTCCTCCTTTAATGGGCTACCCATAATTTATCAAGCATTTACTATGTGCCAGTACTATGCTAGTGAGTCACCTATATTTTATTAAATGATCCTGTGAGGGAGATTTTGTTATCCTCACTTTGCAGATTAAGAGACCAACATTTAGAAGGACAGAGTAATTTTCCCAATATCACACAACTAGAAATAGACAAAGGCCCACATGCCAGAGCAACTTAGTGATATGGGAGCAGGTACCTGCTCATTCACCGGTCAGTGCGGGACAGAAGATGGGGTTTGAGTTGGGTTTAAAAGGGAGTGTAGATCCAGCTATAGGTGGAGGTAAAGATGGAGAACAGGAATACATAATTTGACTAATTCACATTACCTGGGATTAGTCATACGAAAAGTCAGCAGACCCAATTAGTTAAATTTAGTCTACAGTAACGGTGGTATCTCAGTAGGGAAAATGGGATAATGGGATACCCCCGTCCACACACACATACAGTAGATTCTGCATTAACTGGAACTCAAGCAAGTGGCACCCTCAAGGAGCCGGCACAAATATCAAAGAAATAATGCAACATTTATCTGGCGTGGGTGGTGGTTAACTGAGAATCTACTGTAGTAGAAAAATATGGGTCAATTCCCCCATTACTTAGGAATAGAGACAACTTTTCTAACAGTAGTTCAAAAATTCAGTAACACCAAGAGAAAGATTGATAAATTTACTATGTTTGCACTGGTACAGCATGAAAACAAATGAAAAAGATGTTCAATCTCACTTGTAATGAGAGATACAAATTAAAATACCATTAAGAGGCCATTAGTCACTGTTAGAGTAGCAAAATATATAAAAGTTTAAAAACATACTCTATTGGTGACACTGTGAGAACCGGGCACTTTTCATAGTTGGAGGAATGCAAACTGTGTAATCCCTAGGGAGGAGTTTGCAATTTTACTTTTGAATTTGTCCTGTGACCCAACAATTCTGCCTCTGTGGATCTATCTCTGTGGAGGATTGTTTGCAAATGCTGTTAGAATCCTCTGCCTGTATGCACATCTTCAGGTACTCCTTGATGGCACCAGGCTTGTCCCTGTGCCCTAGACAGTAGCAAACTTAATGCAAGCAGAAGATTGAAAAGTACTTGTGTGTTGGGACTTGCTTTTTTTGATGTCCTTGGAACCTGGAGAGTGCCAGTAGAAAATATAAAGGAGTGCTAGCTAGCCCACTGGGGGTTGAGAAGCTACTTGAGGCATTGTGGCTGACAGCCTGCCAACCTCTCAACATGTAGAAGAGTCTGTCTTGGACTATCTAGCTCTGTCTGAGTGGTCAGCTGACTTCAGCCACATGAGTGAGAGCAGCAGCAGAAAGGACAGGACTGAGCCCTGCCAAAACTGCTAACCTATAGGATCTTAAGATAAATGATACTGCTTTATGCCACCAAGTTTTGAGGTAGTGTGCTATATGTAGCAAAAGCTAACTGGTATAATACTAAAGATACAGTGGCAAAAATATGAAAAGACAGGTTCACTGAAGCATTGACTATAATATCAAACGACTGGAGTAACTCAGATGTCCACCAATTCAAGAATGTTCAAATACACTACAGTGCATTCACTCAGTGGAATATAATACTAAACAGCTGCAATAGAAATTCTCTACATTTATGAATGATGTTCAGGGTACATTAAGTAAAAAAACCAAGGTATAGAATAGTACATATAATGTATCACCTTTTATTTAAAAAGAGGGATGTGAATATTACTGTTTTATCTTTTAAAATAAAAGAATTGACAAATTAAATTATTTTTTAAAGGTAAAGGAAGGGGACACAGATGGAAACTAGACTTCACTAAGTACTTTTTGTTTTGTAGGTATAACTTTAGAATCATGGAAGTGTTTTGTATATACATGTATACATACACATATAAAATCAAGATAAAAATTCATATTGAAAGCAAAAGCAAAATGAAATAAATGAAAATTCTGTTGATAGCTTAACCACATGGAGAAGAATTATTTCAACACATTAGGTGGTGAACTTAACTATACAAGTTGACAATGCACTATAGAATTGTATGCCTGAAACCTATGTAATCCTTGCTAACAGATGTCACCCCAATAAGTCTAGCAATAAAAATGAATTTAAAAGAAAAAAATAAATAAAAAACTGTAGGTATCTTGTCAACAACAACAACAACAACAAAAGATTTATTTCAAGCATTTGAAAAACACAGTCATTTGTCTATGCACTCTTGGTGGATATATCAAGGTAAAAGTGAATTAGAAATAATATTAATGATAGTGTTATTCTAAACCTATTATGTTTTTCTCAGGATAAATAAAGTACACAATTTTGTTAATGATGTTAAGAATATAGAAAAGATACAAATATAAAATCAAAGATTCTAAGTAAAATTAGAAATTCTAAATATAATTACAAATTTAAATTGGAAATATCTCTATGAAGTATAATGTATTTCCTTAAGAAAAGTGACATCTTCCAAAATGGTTTTTGAAAAACTTGGTACAAAACTTTTTGAGAGGTCTAGTTGACAATTCAGGACCCTCTTGATTAATAACAAAAAAATAGACACCTCCTGATAGGAAGCAATAAGAAGTACTAACTATTCTTTCAAAAAAATTAAACCTGAAAGGAAAGAACTTGAACCTGAATCTATTTAAGTCTCTAGGTCTAACTGCTAGTTACAGGATGTATAGCGTACGGAGGAGCAAGTTGAACAATACCATGGGAAATTACAAGACCAATAGCCCCGATTCTTCAACAAATCAATTATGAAAAAAACAAGGGAAGTGATTGTAAAAAGACTTAAGAGAAACGTCAATCACATGCAACTTGTGGACAATTTGAATTTTGATTAAAAAAGCAACAACTGGATAAAAGCATTTATTAGACATTTGGGGAAATTTGAACAGTAATCAGATGTTGATATTAAGAAATTAGTAATTTCTTTTAAGTATAAGATTTTGTGGCTATGTTCAGAGAGTCCTTATTTTTTGGAGTGACATTCTGTATCAGTTGAGTAGTCAGGAAAGAAATCGCACAGTACTTTGAACAGAGAAAGTTTAATATAAATAATTATTAATTAGTATCAGGAAATTGACTTCAAAGTGTTAAAGCAAATGCCAAAGAATAGAGAAGAGGAGATAGAAGGAGCAGCCACTACTTTCAGGGCTGAGACAGAACACCCAAGGAGGGAACAATCTTCCCCCTCCAGTCCTCCCCCCACACCCAGTGGTGAGATCCAGATCTCTTTGGAGATGTTGAGTTCGTGGGCCCACTGGATGGCAGAGAAGTTCACTGGGCTGGCACAGGCTGGCGTTGGCCACCAAACTCCATGAGAAGGCACCAGCTGGGCTCCTGTGAGGCCCACCGGGAAGCTGGCTGAGATGCCAGCAGAACTCACTGGGAAGCCGCCCACTGGGAGCTGCCGAAGGTCTCTAGGAGGTGAGTGCCACCATGTGACTCAAGAGCTGTAGCTGCTTTCTAGTATAAGAACAAGCAAGGGAGAGCACAGTGGAACCTGGAAGAGGTGTCCCTTCCTCTTCCAGTGCCTCTCTGGTGGCCCCTACTGACAAAGTTTAGCGTTTTACCAGCTGGCAAAAGAGTAATGTTTACAGGGTCTAGCGATAGCATCACACAGAGGAACAAAGAAGGGTGGTGGGTTTGGAGCTGAGGAGTATTGAATTGGTAACGGGCACACATACTGAAGTACTTATAGATGAAATGATCGGAGGCCTATAATTTGCTTCAAAATAATCCTGGGGACATATGGGTGAATCAAGATTATTTACATGTTGGTCATTGTTGAGGACTGGTATCCAGGGGTTCATTACACTCTTCTCTGTACTTTTTATATATGTTTATCTCATATATATGAGTTATAAATAGGTTTACATGTACATGAGAGCTATATGTGATGGAGATTTATATGTTTATCACATACATATATGATAAACATATAAATGCATGTGTATGCATATATATACAAATGTTCCCTAGTTTTCATTATAAAAAGAAATTTAAAAATGTGATTTGACACATTATCTGTTCCTAGGAAGCTTAAACTTTCTATTATAACTACCAGTCTGGGTCAATCAGCCTCATCAACGTGCATATTCCTTGACTGGCAAGACAGAACCGTCACTCTGCCTGATCGAGGACTTGGGGTGGGGAGGGAAGAAGTGTCTCCCCTATTGGAAGGTTTGGGGCTGGGGCTATACACAATGTTCTTAAAATTGGAAGGGGCTAAAAACTTGCCTTGAATGAGTTTGTGTGCAGTAAGCATGTAAAAAATGCCTAGAATATTCTAAGTGCTATGTAACTGTTGTTATTTCAAGTTAATGATCTCCTCACTGTCAGCCACCCTTACTGCTGGTAGGGCCCACTCCCATCCTCTGGAGCTAGTGTTAGGGAGACTCCATGGAACCCAGAAATTCAGACCTCGGACTCTTGACAGAACTGGCTAGTCCCTAAGAGCGTCCCACTTTCCCGTGTTTCTAGTCTTTCTAGGGGAGAGGTAGCAGTGGCATTGGCTCAGCAAATGCAGCAATAATAGAGGCTGTGCCCCAGTGTCAAGGTCAGAAAGGTGGCAACTGCAAAAATGCTGACAGCAGGATGGGCACCAGAGTCCCTGGGCACAGCTGCGTCCTGAATGGGGGCAGGGTGCTGATGGGGTCCCCAAGGAGCTCAGAGCGAACAGGAGCATTGGGGTTACCATGTTGGTACCTACAGGGTCAAAGAGAAGTATATCAGACATCTCGCCACATGGTGAGGGTGACATGGGTGTCGTAGATGCCAAGGGGTTTAGCAGCTGGTGGGAGGAAGTTGCCTGAACTTTGGAGATTTTGCAGGGAGATACTTCATCTACTGCCTCCTCAGAGGTGGCGGTGTGTTTGTGTACGTGCATGTGTGTGACATGAGCATGCGTGTATGCATGCATGTGTGTTTGAGTACAGCAGCGGCAACAGGAGGACTCACATTCAATCCCCTGTAAAAAGGAGTCAAACTTCACATTTCGATTAAGTAGATGAATAAGTAAACATCGCCAGGTAATCAGCCTGAAATATTTTTTTCCCTATAT
Source organism: Lyroderma lyra (assembly GCA_004026885.1). NCBI lineage: Eukaryota > Metazoa > Chordata > Mammalia > Chiroptera > Megadermatidae > Lyroderma > Lyroderma lyra. The sequence goes on from PVJL010003767.1 coordinate 102,738, forward strand.
AGTGTAGTTGCATTTCATACACTTTTATTTTATGGGAATTCAACTCTAAGTGTTTGGCTTAGGAAACAAACAGCCTACAAGACAGTAAAAACAAGATAGAAGTGAGAGAAACACAAACATACTCATTTTCACGGTGCATCTACCATGACACCAACAGCTGGGGATCCCCTGGGTGCTCTCAGTTCTTTTGCGATTCTCAGAGTGGCACGTCTTCTGCTCTGTGGGATTTTAGTCCTTAAAGACTTGCTGCTTTTTGTTGTTGTTGGTTTTATTTAATTTTTAAAAACAGAACATGCACTTTAAATGCAAACCAGCTACCTCATCCAGAACTCAGTGAAGAATACCAACTTCTCACTCTCTTATGAAATTAAAACGTTGAAAATTATATTTTTATGTTAAGTAGAATCATTTGGAAGTGATATATTACTGTATAGGGCTGTATAAACAAAATTATGGATTTGAAATTAAGGAATTTTCAATAACTTTAGGCACTACATGATTTTATTTTATATGCTGACTTTGACCCTTATCGCTATGTGAAACATAACTTCTCTGTATGTTTTCTATTACACATACTGAACCAAAACAAGTCTCATTGCAATACGTTGAATCGGTGTTGCAAAATTGTCATTCGTTTCACACAAAAACAGTAATAGCTCCTTGAGAGGAGCGCGGGTTGAGCATGGAAAAATGAAGTAAGTTTAAGTGTAGCACCTGGGGAAAGAAGGAAGGGTCAAGGTCCTGGAAAACAACCCTTTCCTTATGCCCAAGGGACCAGAGAGCAACAGGTAGGAACGTGGCAAACCTGCCACAAGGAACTGAGCTCGGCTGTGTAAATCGCAGAGCGTGAGGCTGCTCCTGCCTGGGCTCACAGGCCAGCGGGAGTGTGGGACGTGCCTATCCGGGCCCACCCCGCCCCCGCACGGCAGCCCTGCGGTGTGGGGCACGACGTGCCCGTCGCTCCGAAGCAGTCTTGTGCAGCTGCTCAGTGGGACTGAATGCTCTTGATGCTGTTCATTACCTTTCCTCTTCTTTTTCTGGAATCTTCCTTGCAATTATCAATGTTTCTGGGGTTTCGATTTGCCTGGAATTCTTATTGATTAGAGGCAGAATAGCCTCCGGGGAGGTAACCTTGAGCTGGCACGGTGCTGGAGCATCCACCTGCAGATGGTGAGACTGTTGGACACTTGTGCTGGGAGGGGGAGAGGAAGGTGATGGGAAAGGGTGAGAAATGTCCTGGGAGGAAAGGATCAAAGCGTGTGGAACTTGACCCAGAATAAAGCCTTAGTCATCAGGACAGGAGGAAGCTCTGACTACAATGCAGGAACTGTTCTCAGACTGTGTCCTTGATCTGGCAGTGCTGACTGGGTCCTGAGGAAGGCAGAGGGCTGTGGAGATAAAGGAAAAATGCTGGTGCCCGAAACTGCCCCCTGCATTAAAGTGCTAGCACGTTGGTGTGAGATTTCTCTAGTGTAGGGGCGTACACTGCTAGGGTCAAAGGAAAAGGAGATGCTTTGGTCTTTACTCACCTATACCTCCGGACTCACCTGAGAAGTCAGGGGCTTGCCAACTGGCAGAGCGTTCACTGCTGGACTCAGGCGTTAGTCAGGGAGCAGGAGCACACGCAGAGAGGTGGTGGCCCCCGAGTTGCAGGAGGCTCCTAGAACTCTCCTGTTGGGGGAACACTTCTCGAGGAGTTGGAGTGCCCGTATCAGCCCTCCAGTGTGGGTTAAACTTAATATTGTTTTTGGTTATAAGTTATTCTAGGAGTTTAAATTATCTCCTTACAGATAGCATGGAATTATGCCACCTTATAGAAAGTAGTTTCAAATGTTATTAATGTGACATAAATTTATTATGCTCTGAAGCTCTCACTTGTCTATCTGTAGGTGATTCAAGCCTCTTGTGGGGCATAAATGTGAGTTTCTTGGCTTTCCTGTCATATTTTCTTTAGACTTTACAATGTTAATAATGCAACTAATTTTTTAAAGTGTGAAGATACATGGGAAGATTCCCTAACATTTTTCAAGAAGAGTTTGGGAAGAAAATTAGTTTTCTTTGTTTTATGTGATTTCCACGCAATCCTCCTAAAGCAAAATCAATATGCAATAAAATTCTGGAGCTGTTGCTGTCAGTTTCTCAGGAATAAGTACATTAGATCGAATCCCCTCTCCTCCTCGTGTACTTTCCCTTCACTTTGTGTCCAGGTCTACTGTGAGAAAACAAAATGTAAAATGTCTTGCTGCACGATTATTTCCATCTTGTACCCATCTTACCTGCTGCATTTCTTTCTTTGCTTCCAGTAGAAGTTTTGCAAAGCTGCGTGATACACACACACACACACACACACACACACACACATTTTACAAGAAGGAAGGAGATAATGTGAATTTATAAGACTAATTGGCTGCATTTCCTGATTATAGAGGAGAGAGAAAAAAAGTCGGCAAGGAGGGCTTTCTTCTCTATTGTTTAATTCTTCCCTGTGCCCTCCCTCTTTCCGGGAGGTCAGGGGACACCTCCGTTCCAGAGGAGGGACACCTCTGTTCCAGAGGAGGTTCACCTGACCATCAGCTGGGCTGCTTTGAGGCCTGCGCCTTCTTGCACCCAGCGGGCTTGGGCCCATCTCTGAGTCCTGCCGTGCAAACACTGCCTGTTAATCATGGGCAGGTCGTGTCTACTGGCTTCTCTTTTTCTTTGTTCCACAACCACACACAGAACTTGCTTTAAGCTTCGAAGAATTAATAAAGGAAGAGACAAACATCAGAATACCAAGATTCTAATTAACTTTGATGTGGATTTATGTGTAAAGTTGAATGAGTCACTGATTTTTAATAAATAGGAGAGAAAATCTTAAAGATTAATGTAATAGCTGAGAACACAGGAGCTAGAACTTTGATGCTTGCTTAATTCTTTTTCCCAACCCACGTCATTTGGAGAAAAATATATCAAAGACCTTTACAAAGGGGGAAAAGGAAGGAGGATTATGCAAATTAAAAGTTCACAGGACTAAATCATTACTCATGTGCAAATGAGCTTCTTCAAGATCGGTTCAGGAGTGTTTTAGGGCCATATTTGCTGAGGATACATTCCTGAGGATAATGAGAAATGGAGGCATGATAGAAAAGAGACTGATTCTATATATTACAAGGGGTTAAAAACAAGAGAAAAAAAAAAGACCAAAATCTGAGGTTCAGTAAAAACGATGTTGTTTGCATTAACAGTGATCTTTACAAAGAGTAACAATAATGAATGAATGGCACAGAAAGTTTGAGTTTTCTCCTCCTCTCACCCAATGCAGGCAGCATGTCAGAGACTTAGACTAGTAGGGCTACTTTTCCAGCTGTCCTTACGAAGTATCTAAGACTTTTATTAGCTTCAGGGCTATGGCTGTCCTGCCCCCTCTTCTGCCCTGTTTTGGGGACTAGGGCAGAGTGAAGGTTTCTATCTGACTGCTGTGGGAAGCTTCTCAGTCTTGGCTGCAGTAGTTAAGGCAGCAGCTATGTGGGCAGGCTCCCAGGCCACCCACTTTCATACCGGATGGAATGTTCCAATGTTGAGGGTCATCAAGGTTAAGTAATTTAACCTAAAGTCCCCTTTGGCCTGATAGTAGACAACTGTGACATATAAAGATATATTTTGAGTGGTTGGTTGTATAGATCAAGTATTCATTTTTTTCCTAAAAGATAAACTGACATGGTAATAGATATAAAACAATGCACAAGGCCTTATTGTGTTTGATTAACCTTGACTGTAGATGCTTTTGCAGCTTAGGCAGCTGGTTTGAACAAACATGTAATTTCTGAGCCTTATGAAAAAGCCATTAATCTTTTATCATTTTATAAAGTAGGAACTTAGTATATATTTGCTGATAATGAGGGAACATATGTATGCGTAGGTTGACATAATTTATTGATACTTTGTTTCTTACTTGAGTTCTGCAGACAAACACTTATAAATAACATTCTGGGATGTACATCTTTTTTCACTAGTCATTTTAGTTTTCTTTTTAGAATAAATTCATGAGACAAGGTGCCACAGAAACTTCTGAGGGAAGTAAATAATAGTGGTGAAGACTTTGAAGGCTGAATTGGGCTTTGCCTCTTGGTAGCTCTACAACCTTGTTTAAGTCATTTAACCTCTCTAAGCTCAATTTTTGAGCTCAGAAAAGGAGATACTATCACTTCATCTTAAGTGTTCCGTACTAAGTGAAATAAATCGGCAATGTGCCCAGTGTTGGGCACATGAAAAAGCACTTACTAGCATAGCTATTATTTCTGGAAATAAAATTTCTGGGTTAAAGGTATGTATATTAAAACTATTAACACAAATTGCCAAAGTTCATCTTAAATTTTGATTATGAAGTTGTGGGACTTAGTAATGAGCATATTATAGTAAGAGGTAATAGGCATGCTCATGCCCCTAGCATTCACTTGTTTTTATTTTTTTGTATCCATTCTCCCTTCTTCTGATAACAGCACCTGATTTTCCTTTGGAGAACCACATTTCCTCCATTATCAATCTATATAGTTTGATAGGGCTGACCCCATAGTCTGGTCTCAACAGAGAGTAGGAGTTTATGAGACAGTCCTAGATGATCAAGACAATGTATTCCCCTGCCACAGTGATTGGTTCAGTAATGGGCATGTGACTTTAGCTGGGCCAAAAGAACTCACCCTAGGATGATATTATTGGGAAAGTGGCACCACCCTTCGGCTGGGATTGCTAAGCCTGGAATTGCTGGTGACTTTCTTTGCTCTTCTGTGGAAAGAATCTACTGGGGAATGAAATATAGAGAAATACGGAATTGGGAGATGTGTCCTGATTGGCCATGTTTGATTACTTAGTTGTAGCCATGTCTGAACTTTTGAGTCAACACATACTCTTCGTTGCTGAAATCACTTTGGGTTGGGTTCTCCTTAAAAGGTGACCAAACTCAACAAATCTTATGTTCCTTAAGGTCACATCCTACATGAGAAATGAGCAGAGTTTCTATCACTTTAAATGTTAGAGACATTTATGTTCTAGAATATTTTGAATGACTTTAGGTCATAAACCAGTAAGAATTACGCGATGCCTGTGTGATGTTGAATTTAGATTAAGACGTACACTGGACAGGTTTGTTTCCTTCACAAGCGTGACTGAAACCATGGATACCTGTTGATTACCTGGTGATAGAAAAGAGTGGAAACACCGGGCGGTAGTAACAAGCTTTATAAAGTGACCTGCGGGCTGTCTCGCAATGGGACAACAGCAGCAAAGGCTCAAAAGACGGGATTTTATAGGGATGCAGCGGGGCCAGAAAACTGCAGAGGTGTCGGTGCGTGATTGGCTGATTGAGTGTAGCGCCGAGGTGGGGGTCGGTGCGTGATTGGCTGATTTGAGTGTAGCGCCGAGGTGGGGGTCGGTGCGTGATTGGCTGATTTGAGTGTAGCGCCGAGGTGGGGGTCGGTTTCGTGCCATTTGGCCTGGTTTCCTGTAAAGCGAAAGTTGTGAAACTTAGGGGTCAGGGTGCAGGCTTTAACTACACAAAACGGCTGCTCGGCGCCATTGAAGTTGTGGCTATCACCTGGTACTTAGCCAGCCGTAGTTCTATGTGAAGGTAAATACAGGGAATAAAAAAAAAAAGCTGAACGAGCCGTTAAAATGAAAATCTGGAGACTGTATCAATTGGTGTTAATTTCTAAATCTTCTTTCTTATAGGTTTGCATTACAAAACAGAAGCGTTGTTGGCATTTGACACTTTCATTCGTCCACAGTGAGTATCCAAAGGCTGAAATAGAGGGTCCATGTTGAGGGGTCCCAGAAAATGAAGGCAAAACCGAACATAAATGCCAAATTTGTGAGGGTTTTGAGCACTGCTCCAAGGCATTTGCACTTTATTGTTTGTATAATGAGGAGCTTTTAAATAGTTTGAATGAGCAAGTTTCTAAAAGATTAATAGGACAGTAATATTCAGATGAGAGTAAAAGAAAAGAGAAAGGAGGCAAGGGAAAGAATTACTGGACTACTGAAGTAATTCAAGTTGAGATTTAAAAAGGTGGCGGCTGCGGGGGGCGGTAATGAGAGTGGAAAGAAAATGATGAAGGGGAGAGACATTGAAAAGGAGGAGTAAACGAGACTCGGCCACCTGAACAATCAGAGACAACAAAGAGAGGAGTCAACGATGAACACACTATTAATTTTCATGAAGCTAGTTTGGAGGAACTGGTGTGGCATGGTCAAGGAGCTGAGGAGAAAATCATGAGTTTATTTTTACATTATTTAAACTCTCTTCTATTTGGATTTCAGCTCTCTTAGAAGTTGAACGTAGTATGTAGAGTGGGAGGTAACCATAAAGTGACCCTGGAAGTTAAAAACTGTTATCCCAGAGCTACTTATAAAGAGAAGTATAAAAAGCAACTTTAAGAAGAATAATCTTTATCCATAGCCTTTGATTATATTAACTTATCTAACCAAAGAATGGTTCCTTAGAAAGGGGGTTGTTTGGTAATGAAGTATACAACATGGTGGGTCACAGAAGCAGTGTTTGGCAGTACCCAAAGAGCAGTGCTTGGAGTGGCCTAAGGCATTAGGAGAATATGACCTTGTGTGTTAACAGTTGGATGTTAGCAGACAATTTTAACCAACCTTATGCCACATCATAATTCTAATTTTATGCTCATAAAATCAACCTTTGAATTATAATTGGGCTGTCCCTATGGTTTCTGTGCTGGGAGAAAAATTTCTTGTGGGTATCAGGCCCCTTTTCATTGTATGTCATGAAATTAGTATTTTGGGTAAGAAGCACACATGTCACTGAAGAGTTTTGATGGTGTCGATTCATCATTTTTATGATCTGTCCAACCTTGGGGCACAGGCAAAATTGGGTTTCCCCATCTGTAAGGCTGAGGGTCAGTCTCTGCCTGCTGGTCACCTACCAGATCAAAGCCTCATAGTAGGTAGGCAGCTCACCTCCTCCTGTACGTTCTGATTTTCTCATGACCTTTTCTCCCCAAGCGTGTGTTCTCCTGACTCAGAACACATTAGGCAACAAGAAATCAATAACAAGACCTCTCTTCTGCTAGAAGAACTGTCAAGGGCTGTAAGAATTAGGACTGGTAATATTTTTCCACATAGGGAACTCTAAGGTATCACCCTAATCCTATTTACTTGGTTTAATTTTGTGTGTATGTAGCATAAGCATATGTGTGAGGTCATAAAAGTTACTGTTAATTATTATAGAGACAAAATAATGAAGAACCAAAAATAAATAAAACTAAGTTAGTGTCCCTACTCAGAGGCAACTGCAGTTTACATTTTGGCATGTTTCCTCCTAGGCAATTTCATTTTTACTTTTAATTTATGCACAGTTTTAAAAGCTTCATTATGTTGTTCTCAATTCCACTGTAGATTAGAGAAAGGGAAGAGGAACAAAAGTCATAAAAAGCAGATACAATTTGTTAAGGTGCATAGAACTCTGGACTCATTTAATGGGCCACAGCCACATACTCTTGGGGTCAGTCACTGTATTGCAGTTGGTACAGTAATAAATTTACTTCATGATGACCTCAAATCATTATTAAATGGCTAATTTATGGTCAGTAAACTTCTGTTAAAAGTCAGAGACATAAAGAACACACCTTTGAACTGTGTCATTTAAATGGGTTAATATACATCAAGAGTGAGGTGAACCCTTTGCTGTTGGGAAACTTGACTATACAGTTTTCTTCCTTTTCTCCAAGTTTCTAATAGATAAGGCAACTTTGATTGCTTCCCTGGCATCCATTCCACTCTTCTCCTGTTATGTAGTACCCATACTCTTGGAGGGACTGACAATACTTCTCTTCATTTTTTTTCTTTTGCACTTTAGCCTGCACATTTGCCTCTTCCTCCATTTGGCTCTCTCACAGTAGAGGTTTCTAAGAAGATGGTGCTAAGGCCAAGAGCCTGCCTGAGTACTAATGCAACCCATGGAAGAGGGCAGAGCTGAGAGAGCCAGAGAAAAGAAGCCAAAGTCCTGAAATTCGCTCTCTACATGGGCTTGAGTCAGTAATATTCATGCATGTTTAGGCAATTTTGATTTGTGTTTCCTTTTACTTCCAGTAGGGAGTACAAATGTTTATTGGAGCGAAGATAGGCCATCAACACCTAGAAGTCCACAAGTTGTGTCTTGGGCATGGACGCCACTCAGGGCTGGCCTTGAATCACATGCAGCCAGATGTAGCATACCACAGAGGGGCTGATGAATAAATACATATTTGTTGAGGGTAGTTGGAACAGTCCGAGGGGTTCAGGACTAGCTAGGAGAAAAGACAGAGGGTAGAGGTCTGAAGATTGAAAGTCCAGTTAGCATGAGAAGGGAAATTGATGAAGGAGCCACTGGAGAAATAGGACAAGAGGTACCATGATGACATGTCATTGTGCCTAATGAGAAAAAAGTCTCCATGAAGAGCTGGTGATCCACAATTGCAAATGTTTCAGAGACACCGAGGTAATCGATGAACAAGGTGAACTTCATAATTGGGAGGTAACTGGGGACTTGGTGAGATGCACAGTGACAAGTAGTGACTTTAAGTTTTATTAGATTTGGGATAAATACGGTGTAAATGAAGATTCCCAGAGACACTGGCCTAACGGACTATAGAGTCATAGTGACAGACAGTAAATGGATTTTCTTTGGTTCTGCTTCTATGTCTCTGCAGAAACATCCAGATTTTAACATCCTTTACCCATTTCTGGGGGACTTCATTTTACTTCTCTCCTCCTCTGGCTCTCTGGGGAGACAGGTGATGTTGGCAAAGGCACAGAGCAAGGCAGAGAAGTCACTCCTAGAAGAATAGCTATCCACCAGCCACTTCCCACAGCTTGTGGCATTCACCCTGGAAGCTCCGCCACCATCAGGGCATCGCTTGTCCTCAGATCTGGAGCTTGGAAATCTCATTTTGCCAATACACTGAGACAGTGGCATCCCTTTGGGTGGCCTGGCATTAACTAGACTCTCAGAGGCTTGTCCCTATGCATAGATTTGTCACATTTTAGAGGGCACTTTAACCATCAAGATACAAGAATGCCAGGATTGGAAAAAGATTGGTGATTAAGAAATCCAAACATTAGAGGTGATTTGATTCAAGAAGTGTTCTCTAGCTAGGATAGAATGAAAGACTCTAGAGATGGTGTTGCCAAGAAATTAAAAATGTTAGCATTCAGTCAGAATTCTTATCCCCATAGATAACCCTTGCGTAGTTATTTGTAAACATTTTCTTCTTCCAGGATCCTGTTTTTTTCCACTGTTTATGTGGCTGATCATCTTCTATTCATGTGGTTTTTCTTCCCAACATACATCTGATATACTTGATTAGGATTCTACTTACAATCAAAAGCCAGTTCTGCATCCTTGAATCTGCTCTCTTGTCAACTTGATTGGAATAGTAAGTGTTCACAAACATTCCCCTTATACATTTTTAAGACAACATTTGGTGTTTATTTCCATAGTTGAAAATGTATACTCGGTGATGGAAGTATTTTCTAGTTCGTTCATTCATTCATTCATCCATTTATTCACTAATTCATTCCATAAATATTCAGTGTATGCCTACTATGCGTCAGGCATTATGTTAGATGCTGGGGAAATAATGATTGGTAATATAGGACAGTTTGGGCCTTTGCTGTTCCTGATCTGAATACTGGGAAATAGTTCTCTCTAGACCTGGAGTATGGTGATAATTCCTATTGCTGCTGGAGCCCAAAATGTCAATGCCCTTGGGAGTGTCCATTGATGTCTATCAATGGTCATCAGTTTTTCTTGTTGATGGCTCCATTGTCTTAGTACCTAATGCAGCCTAGTACTAGAGACTGCCAGAGATGGCAGTATGGCCACTGGGTTTGTTCCTAAGTCTGGTCTTAGGGCTGCCAGGGCTGTGAGAGTGTGCATAATATGCACAGAGGGTGCCATCTTCTGAAGCTATGGAGACTGATGGCTTCACTGCCAACCACTCTGTTCTCCTGAACTTCCATTTGTTTTAACATTTCTTACGCTTCCTCCCACACCAGCTTTATTGAGTTATAAAGGCCATGTAACATTGTCCTACACCATCGGTTCCCAAATGGTGGTACACATACTCTCGGGGATACATACTGGGCCATTCAGGGGTATACAAAATATAATCAGTAATGGTGAAAAAACAAGTAAAATAAAAATGCAAAACATTCATTATGGAACAATAAATGTTAAGTTTGCATCACTGTTAATGGAGACACTTCAAAATTAGATCACATTAGCCAGTGATGATTGGTGAGGGTGTGGCTATGAACCCTTCCCTTGAATCAATTTTCTACCAACCATTAGGCACAGTTTCAGAACAATCCATTTGTGATATTTCTAGAACTTCCTCAAACATATAAATATATCCATAGCCAGACTGATCAGTTTAGCGATTGACTGAGTAAAAGTAAGTGTGTTGCCCTTAATTGTGATTTTTTTCAATTAGTTTTTTAATTTAATGTTTAACATACTTTCCGTTATTATCGTCAGTGGTTTTTAAGCGTGTCACTTATGGATCAGTGGTTGAAAACAGGAATGGTTAAAAAACCAAAACTTGATGTGGATTATAACTCGTTGCCAAGTACTTCTCACGTGTCCATAGCTAGGAGTACACCCACAATGGGAGATAGTAAAAAGGTGCGAGCCTCAGATACTGAACAGAAGAAAAGGAAATACTCTGAAGAGGATATTAAATATGGGTTTTCATTTGTAGGGGATGATGACTGTCCTAAGACTTCATGGTTGTATGTGGTGAAATATTATTCAACAGTTGCATGAAACCCTCTCTATTTGTGCGACATTTAGAAACTCAACCTCCTACATGTAAAAACAAAGAAATACATTATTTTTGGCACTTAGAAAAGTATCCAACTGTTACTTCATACATGATGTCAGGAAAGAAAGACAATGAGAATGCAGGTGAAGCTTCATACTGTGTGGCTTATTGCATAGCTAAATGTGGTAAAAACCACGCCATGAAGATTTAATTTCTCCTTGTATTAAGGATACTATTTTTTGTATGTTTTGGGAAGAACATGTCCACAAAATCAACACTATCTCTTTTTTAAACAATACAGTGTTTCAACAAACTCAGGAAACATCTGACAATGTTGAAGCTGTAGTACTAGATTCAACTAGAAAAAGTAAATTCTTTTCCACCCAGGTTAATGAAAGTGTAGATGTTGCTGATTTATCTATTTGGTTTGTCATCACAAGGTACTTGTAGGAAATGAAATTGAGAAAAACCTGTTGTTTTTTTACCCATTGATAGAGCATAAAACAGGCAAATATATTTTTAATGTAATTAATGGTTATGTTATTGAAAAGGACATTAGTTGGTCAAACTGTTGTGGTGCATGCACTGATGTAAGCAAGCCTGCGGCCAAATTAAAGTAGTAGCTCCTCATGTACCCTGGAGTCACTGCTGCATTCATAGACTAAGTCTTGCATCCAAGCCTCTTCCTAGTGAACTGACAGGTGTTTTTGATGAGGTGTAAAAGTTGTAAATTTTATTAAGTCACAAACATGAAACTCCAGGTTGTTCAAAGTGCTGTGTGAAGAAATGAGCAGCATTCACAGCACATTCCTTTTGCACACAGAGGTAAAGTGGCTATCTCGTGGCGAAGTACTCACACAGATGTTTGAGACATGAAGTCCAGGTATTTTTTGAAGACCATCATTTTCTTCTTGCTTCAAAGCTTCAGGACAGTGATTGGCTTCAGAATATTGTATATTTATCAGATATTTTTGTAGAAATAAATCAACTCAACTCAAGCCTTCAAAATACCTCAATCACTATATTCAAAGTAACTGACAAAATTGAGTCAATGATTAAAAAACCGGACTTTTGAAAGCAGGTATTGGAAGAGCTCAGCCTGAAGTTTTTGAAACTCTGCACAATTTCTTATCTGAGAATAACTTGCACCTATCCCAAAAGGTGAAAGAATATTGTCAGTCACTTGGAAGGTCTTAAAGTGTCCTTTTGTAAGTACTTGCCTCAATGTGGGAAAGAAAACTGGATTGCAGATCCCTTCAAGGAAGAATTCTTCAAAGAAGCTAAACTATCAATCAATGAAAAAGAGCAGTTAATCTAACTTTCAACCAATTCTTCTTTAAATTCTGATTTTAAAGAAAGCATCTTATTACCTGGGTAGATGTCAGTGAGGAATACAAACAGCTCAGTGCAAAGGCACTCAAATACCTCTTGCCATTTACTAATACTGAACTAGTGAGGAGAACTATTTCTTCTTACACCTTCATAAAAAGTAAGTACCACAACAAGCTTAATGAAAGTTCAGATTTAAGACTGTATCTTGCACCTTTTCAGCCTGATTTCAAGAAACTAAGTGCTCAAAGCAAGTTCAACAATTTCATTAACAATGTTTCAGTCGGCTAGTGATCTGCATAACAACTATTGACTTTTCAGATAACACAAATAAATATTATTAATAATAAATTAAAAGTTTGTTAAATACTTGATCATTATCAGTATTTAACTGTGTTACAAATATAGTAAAATTAAATCTGTGGTTGGTACTTTTAGTGCAGTAATTTTTCTTTCCTAACATGTTACCTCATTTCCACTATTTTACATTAAGATAGGCACTGAACAAAAGTGTCTATTTAAAAACAGCTGTTTTAAAAACAAGTGGTACAATTTATAGAAATGGGTGTAAAAGGGATACACGAATGGGAAAACGTTGGGAACCACTGTCCTAGACACATGCATAGTGGTGGGGACGAGGGCCAATAGCAGGTACTGGGGCCAGCTATGGGGGCCCTGGCAGCTGCCGTGCACTCCCATGGCTGCAGGGTCTGTCCATGACTGTGCACGTGGTCCGTGATGGCAATTGGGCCAGGGGCATGCAGGTACACAGCTGGAGCTGCTGGCTGCAGGTGAGCCAGCTGGGCAGACCCATGACAGGAGACCAGGCCAGGTCTGGGCCCACTGCCAGCTGTGGGGTGTCTTACTATCTGCATGCACTCCTGTGGCTTCAGGGTCTCCCCAAGGGCATGTATGTATGTAGCAGTTAAGGCTGGTGATGAGAACCCAGCTGGGGTCTTGCAGGTGCACAGCTGGAGGGGCTAGCTCTGAATCCACGTCGGGTGATAGGGATCAGCTGCTGGGGTCTAGGATGGTGTCTGGCACTCATAGAGCCATCGAGGCTGGGGCTGGATGCCAGTGTGGATGTTAGCTCTGGAGGGGTGGGGAGAGGGCAGGGTGAGAGCTGCTGTCTGCAGACAGGAAAACCTGTGGGAGGAAAACCTCAGTGGTGACATCATATGGGGTCTGTGGCAGCTATCCTGCTCCTTGGTTTCTTCAGCAGTGCAATCTGCTGGGGTCCTTTGCAGAGGACGCTGGGAATAGCTGTAGCTCCTTTGGTGTGGCTCACACTGGTAGCTCCTGACCTTACTTGTTCCTAGTTGTCTCTAGATGTCTCAGCTTTGTTAGTCTCTGAATAGGGTGTGGCCCAAGAGGGTCCTTCATGCAGTGCCATGAAAGGCAGAAAAAGCTGGTTACTCACCCCTTGTCCCTTCCCTGGTAAGGGGAACTCTGTTGAGCCAAGGAGCGCATCTCAGTGCTGTGCACTGCCAGCCCGGTGGGGGCGGGGAGGGGGCTGATACAGGGAAAACGAAGCTCTTTGCTACTCCTTTTTTGTCCAGTTATTATCAGAAGATTTTTTGCTTCACTATGTTGCTGAAGTTTCTGAGGTGGACCCTAAGCTCTCTGAGAGCTATTTTTGTTTGTGGGTAGCTGGCTAGGTGTGGATCTTCGGGTGTGGACAGAAGCTGGAGTCCCCTACTCAACCATGAGGGTGACATCACCTGGCTTTCTCACTCCTTTATTGTAGCCCTTTTGTCTAAGACTCCCACCTCTGTCCCAACAACCAAAACGTGGACCTTGACTCTCTCTTCCCTTAAAATATGTTCTTGCTCAAGAAATTCTACCTTCCACCCCCTGCTATAATACAAAAAGGCTTCTATGGCTCCACCGTTGCTCCAGATACATGAAGACATCTTAAATCCCTCAGTAAATGAAACTTTGGGTCAAGTCAGTGTACCTGTAACAGACTGATTTAATTCTGCCATCAAAATACATATAGTTATATACATATGCATAGAACATTAATCCAGGGCCCAGCAAAGGGCCTTGCATAGTAAGAAGGAAGGACAAGAGACAGGGAGCGAAAAAGGGAGAAAAATGACAGAAGAGGAAAGGAATGAATTCTAGTGCAGAATTCAAGAAATTGAGCACATAGTAAATCCTTATTAATTTAAGATAGGAGGAACGCAGGGAAATAAGTAATGATTTACAGTTTTCTAGACATTCTGATACATTTTTAAGAGTTTATGTCATATAATCTAGAATGGATAAAGAGAAACATGACTACCCATAGGTATAATGTAACTAGAATTTAAAGCAGAATCCTCAAATACATTTTTACATTTATATTTCCAGGGATAGAAATGCCATGTCTACAGAAATTTTGAAAGACTAAGCTGTGCCAAATTCATATGAACCATTTGTGAAATTCATATGAGAAAATAGCAGTGTGGAAATTGCTTATCCTGACCGTAAGAAGGCTCAGCATCAGCTGGAAGGCGAGGCAGAGCCCCGCACTGTGAGGCTGAGGCCCCTGCTGGGAAATGCCGTCTGCACATTTGCTGGGTTTCTTGTATTGCTGGGCGCTTTGTGTTTTGTGGTGCAAGCCACAAGCAGCAGAAAGTGTAAAACGAGGACAGGTTATTAAAGATACCATGTAGCTTTTGGTTACATGTATTTGAACAGCTTAGAAACAGGAGCTTCAGGTTCATAGCTTCTGTCCTCCATATGTGTTTCATCAGTTACACAGCCTATCTCTGCTTTGTAAAGCAAGACCTGTGAAGCTGATCTTTATGTTAAAAAAAAAAGAGGACATATCAGGAGTCTTAGGCATGTAAAACATTGTCTAGTGATTGGAAAGGACTAGGGCCAGAAAGGTTATTTCTTCCTGCGCTGACATCTTTACTGTAAGTGTAATTACTTGTCCCCAAGCGAAGACCCTTTGGTCCAGCTATACAGACAAAGGAGTTTGCAGAGAACACTGTGGTGTGTGTGACCGCTCGTTCGAACTCTTTATAGGGAGAAAGGGGGCTTGGACTCTCCCACTACTTCTCTTCTGTTAAGATTTTGATCTGGATGAAATGAGACAAGAGTGACAAAGGTAGAAGACAGAAATGGTTTGATAACAATAGAATCATGCTCTACATGGAATTCAAAACTTTAAAATTTATTTTATTAGTCATGTTGTCTCTTTCAGTTGCGAGTAATAAAAATTCAATTTGAACTGGCTTAGAAAAGAAACATACTGACTCCAGGATAGGTATCAGGCCAGGTTGGATCCTGGTCTGCGAGGCTCGTGTCAGGCACCTGACACACTGCATCACTTTGTTACAGACATGAAGGGAGGGGCCAATAAGAGCAAGGTTCCTGGGGCAAGGCACGCGGTGCATCTGTCTCCTCCTCCCCCAAGGAAGCACCAGGGCTGGAACACGGGAGCAAAGGCTTGCAGCTTGGGCAAGAATGGGACTGACAGAGGAAAACACCCTCCTCTTCCCGGGGCATGGTGGCACGGGAAGAGGCCAATCAGCCAGTCTAGGACAGGCACTGGCTGGAAACTTGGACCCTTTTCTGACCCAGGCGAGCAGGGGTGGGGAATTTCAAAGAAGGAGGGGAGACACTCGCTTGCTTGCTCTCTCCGGGTGCTTCTTCCCTGGGGTCACGGGAAACAGGCAGCGAGGCCGGCCGACGCCTCGGGCTCCTATGCTTGAGGCCCAGCGGCCACGGGTATCTGCCAGGAGGATGGTGGTGTGGCTGTCTGCACCCCCCAAAGGACAATACTGCTAAAAAGGGAGAGGGCACTCCAGGCGCAGCCTGAGACTGATCTGGTTGGATAGAGGCTGGTAGGATCACATCTGTCTGGGTGCTTAGAAATTACGTAGATTTTATATAAGGACTCTTCCTTTTTCACTGAGTCTCTGCCTGTCACATGGGTGCAGGCAGTGGACCCCTGGTTTTTCTGTTCAGTGACAACCTGACTTGTCTCTTACTTGGTGTTTGTTGGCTTTATTTTTGGCTCTTTCCAAGCAACCAAAGGCTTACATCCTTAGCAACACCAGCAGAGTGCCTCTTTCCTAATAAATCCACAAACAGTTCTCAAACTGTTTCTGTTGGTCTAGATCTGATAATTTATCCATTCCAAACCAACATTTTCCATGATGGACAGGACCTGGGTCATGTGCCCACTCTTTACCCTCAGTCGGATTAGGTTCAACACCACTTACGCCAATGATCTGAGAAAGGAATGGCTCTGTGCACTGTAAAAACAAACAAACAGAAAACTTAAACAAGTGGAAAGACATTCTTTGATCTTAGATAGAGTGACTTGACCTCATAGAAAGGTCACTTCTCTCAAATTCACATATAAATTTAAGGCAAGTCCAATAAAAATACCAATGGAGTTTCCCCTAGAGCTAAACACATTGAATCCAAAGATAATTTAAAAATAATCAAGTAAGAACAACTAGGCAAACCCCAAAAAGGAAAAAAAAAGGCAATGAAAGAAACCATACTTTATTTCTCCATTACACTTTCCAATGTTACCTATTATAAACAATACAGCAAAGAGTTTTGTCTGCATGTATTCTGGTGCATATATGCAACATTTTTCTTTAAGACTCCTCTTTCGAGGGAAAATCAGTGGGTTTAGGGTATGTGTACCTACTAAACAGTTCTATAAAAAGTCTTTTTGAACCTGAAGGTTTAAAAACTTAACTACAGTGTGACATAGGTATTTCTGTATTAATGTTTTCAAGTACAATTTAAAAATAGTGGGAATAAAAGAACCTGCCCCACAGAATGAAAGTTAATTGAGACTAGAGTTTACTCAACAATTAGAGAAAATCTAAAGCTAATAAGCATTGTGATGGTGTTAACTGAACCTCCAATCTCTCTTTAGTAGGGAAGTCATATAACTTGATGGGTTTTGTCTTCGACCATCATAGTTCTTCGTGGCCCAGGATTTTCATTCTGGTCCTCTTCCTGTCCTTTTCGCATTGATCAGTCTTTTGTATCAGTGACTTTAATTATCTAAAAGAATTCCCAGACTCTGAGTTTTTTAAAATTCACACTTGACTGAGTTTTCTGTTTCAAGCATCTAGCACAGTGCTTGGCAAATAGAAGACCTTCTGTTCAACTGATGTCTTCGTCAATTATAGTTTATAGCTCTAACCATCCCTGACCTTATTTGCATAGCTCCATGTAAAGTTCCATACTGGAACTTCCAATGCATGTTTGCAAATAGTATTGCCAGATGGTTCCAACAAAAATATAATATCACTTGAGAGAAAAAAGAACAAAACATTGACCACAAACCAAAATTGCACATGCCATGAAGAGCAGTTTGTTGCCGACAATCTTAGGCTTTACATTAGATAGTTTTTAATAAAATATTGATTTTACAAGAACTTACTCTGTTTTCAAACAAGTGAATAATGTATTCCAAGAAAGCAAAAATCACTTTTTTTTTTTGAGCCAACACTTAATCTCTGTTAATTGGTCCATACACTAATTATGACCGCCTTGATTTTGTAGAAGAACTTCTCTAAAGTTCATTCCAGAATATTTTTCTGAGAATTATGCAAACCAGAGTAGCATTTGCAGTTGAATTTATATTTAGCAGTATATTTTAATATTCACATATATTTCTACGTCTATTAGTTATCAATTAGTGTGCACAAATTACTCCAAATCTTAGTAGCTTTAAATAACATTGTTATCTCTCAGAGTACTTATTATTCTCATAGGTTAGGGTTTAGGAGTGTCATGACTCAGTGGATCTGGTTTGGGATTTAGCAAGAAGTTGAGTCAGTTTTCAACTGAGGTAGCAGCCATATGAATGCCTAACTGGGACTGGAAGATACATATCCAAGATGGGTCACTCCCATGGCTGGCAAATGGGGCTGGCTTCCTGCCACGTGAGCCTCTCCATGAAACTGCTTAGTCATGGACTACAGGAATATGATGCCCGTCTCTGCGTGGAGTTTCCCAAACATCGCTTCTTACCCTAGGATTCTCAAAGTCTACTAAATTATACTGATAGGGATGGGACGGGCAGAAGTGAGAACTGGTACTGTATGTAATGGACACAATTACACCTGGGTCATGATTTTCTGAAATCAAATTCAGCGGCATTCTGCCTGCCAGTTTTTAGGTGTTATCTCAATGTCATCCTCATGACAATCCAGTGAGGTGGGTGTTATAATTATCTCCAATTTACAAATCAGAAAACTGAAAAAGGGCCTGCTCAGGTAATTGCTCCATGGAGCTAAAATTTGAATTTGGGCGGCTGACTCTATAGCCTGGCTCTTAAAAATCAAGCTATACTGTCTCCTCTTTGAGTCTTATTTAAGTACAGGATTAAAAACTCCATTTTATTATGAGAATTCTGAATGTTCAATAAAGTAGACAGAATAATTCTATGAACCAACATGTACTCAACATCTCAGTACACCAACTATAAATTCATGGTCAGTCCTGTCTCGTCTACTTCCCTCTCTCCCTTACTTATTTTGAAGGGAATCTCAGATCTCATGTAATTTCATCCATAAATATTTCGGTATGACTCTCTAAAAGATAAAAACATTTAAAAACATAAACAGGCCAAAAAAATTAACACTAATTTCTTGTTAACATCAAATACTCAGTCAATGTTCAAATTTCCAATTGTTTCATAAATACAATTTTTTTCTTTAAAAAATTTTTTTTATTTGGACCATATTTCAGATAATGTCCATACATTGTGATTGGTTATATGTTTTAATTTAATTTAATCTATGTTCTCTATCATTTTATCTTTTATTTTTTATATTTGTCATTGATGAACATGCAATTCCAAGAATTGGCTATAATAAACAAAACTCTAATAAATCTTCCTGTATTTATTATTTTTGGAACTGATGTTTCTTGTCTTCTATTTTTTATTGATGTGTTTTTTTAAAATGTATTTTTAAGAATCTTTTAAATATTAAAAAAAGACCTCATTTTCTGATATGTATGTTATAGTTTTTCCAATTTATTGTAGGTATTTTGACATCTTTTGTAGTGTTTTTCTCTACACAAGTTTAAAATATGTGTTGTCAAACTTACCTATTTCCTATTATAGAGTTTGGGTTTGGTATATTGCCTGGAAAGGCCTCTCTATGTCAATATTGTGTAAAACAAATCATGTATGTATTTGTTTTGTATGTTTCTAGTACATTAATTTGAAAATATTTAAATATTTAATTTTCTTGGATTTATTTCAGTATAAATGATCTTGTTTCATTTTTTAAACTGCCTGCCAGTAATTTTAATATCATTTGTTAAATGACCCATCTTTCTCCTCAAGATTTGATAGGCTACCTTTACCATACTAAAAGTCCCATGGTATTTCTTTTCCCTCCTCTTTTTTACTTGCAATTTATTCATTGAAGAAACTGTGTTTTAAAATTTCCCCAAATTTGAATTTGTATTTGCATCTCTGTGCTATCCTTTATCATTCCTGCAAACTGATGGTTGGAGCTGAATGAAGGTTGATTGGATTCCTGGTTTGATTTTGATATTTTTGGCAAGACTACTTTGTAGCTAGTGTTGTGGTATTTTGTCAGCAGGAAGGACTTGGACTTGAACTCAGGCATTTTTCCCCCCAAGGGTGTTGCATAGAGATGCATTGGTATATTTTAAATTTTTAAGTGAAACACATCAATACACGTAATCTATTAGACAGGGCATGAACTACTGGCACAACCTTATTTCCATTTTCAACATTTGGTAGTGCTATAGTACTTTTAATGATGGATTATATTTGCAGTGTTAGGTTTTTGGTGGTTGCTGGGATAAAAAACAAGTGCCTCTGGCAATCAATGTGAAACAGGAAATGAGGGTTCCTGTCTGATTCCAAGGTTTGAGGAGCTGTGCTGGCCCCAACAGGTGCATACTTCAGTACCCATCACTGTTAAAGAGTGAAATAGAAAATATTTTCCAATTTATGTGTATTATTATTGTTTTTCAAATGCCTATTATGTTCTTAGGAAATACATACTTAAATATTTTGGACCTAACTACTTAATAAATGAAACTCTTGGATATTTAACAATCATTTTATCTAATGGCAAAGAGAATAAAATTAAGGAGACATCAAGACATTGTGAACTGAGAAAGTTTGGGAGCCCCTAGATTTAACTTTGTTTTTATCTGTACATGGCTAAGAGTTGTCTTATAAGAAGTGTCACCACTGACATTTAAAAATTTACTTCTGCTTATCTTCTTAGTAGCAACTTTCATTTGTGTTTTTGGTGTTGCAACTACTTTATGTTACTTGCCCGATCCTTAAGGGTTAATTTAGCTAAAATGAGATAATAAAATACGGTTGAAAGTGGTCTCAGTGCCAGTCCAGTAAAACATGAGAGTTTATCCATTTGTTGAGATTTTAGTTTGCTTTCTCTAACAGTGGGTATGTGGTGCTGCATTATCTGGGGGCTGATTTCTTTATTGAAATGCCACAAATTTAATTTCCAATGAATCTGGCTGCTCTTCTGAGCGCAGGTTAACTATAACATATCACAACGTATTGAAGGCAGATGAACAAATGTGAACATCACTGTTGACTTTATGAACCTTCCACTCTTCCCCCATGACATTTTAGAAATTTAATGTGCATATGACCATTTAACACATGAGGGCTATCTGGAAAAAAATCTAGCAATTGTCAGTATAACGAGAACAGTTACTTTTGCTGGATACTTTCCGGACAAACTTTGTATATAACAAAGCAGGGTACTAGGATCAACTGGTATATGAAATAATAGCAAAACTTAACTACTTTATTATTTTCCTTTAAATAAAATAGAAATAATAGTTCTAATATATTTTTTTCTAGGACCCTGGACTTGCATGACCACTGCTGCAAAGCACTTAGTTACTGCATGGTTGCATTTTCTTTGCTATATATATATCTCCCTCAGCTAAACCAATTTACTAGCTGACATGGCCTTAGGCAAGTCAACTGTGGCCAGGTTGCACCATTTCCTGACATAAAGTTTGGTACTAGATACCTTGTCTGGCAGTTTTGTTCGGAAAGCAAGTTAGGGGATCTGCATTTTTGAGTTTTTATAACAATTGGAGCAGACTATTCTGGGTGGCAGAATACATTTGGGAACTATTAGGGTGGGTTTTGTTTTCCTTGGTTTGCTTCGCCCCCTGACCATCCACACCCTCACTGAGCCAACATCCTCTGTGACCTCCAGAGGCGTTCCTTTGCTCCAAGGATGGTCAGACACAGAAGATCCAGGAAGAAAAAGTTATTTACATTTCCAAATAGATGGAAAAATCCGTAGTAGAATCAAGTCTTGAAAGCCTAGGTACTTTTGATTTGTAAGAGCTTTTTGAGAGAGAAAAGATTTTTGAAATTTCATAAGCTTCACTTTGAAAATCAAGTCTTAACAAACCTTCACATGTAAAGTTTATCCACTAACTGTGTGCAACAGTAATGCCACTCACTTCTGCATGACCCCACACACCCCAACACCCCATCCCAAGTCCCAACACACACATACTAGGAGAGATATAGTAACCTTTTCTGTGCTGCAGATGAGGAAAATAATTTTAAGAGATGATTATTTATATTATTAACACTCTCATCCTCCAAGACAGGGAGAATAATCACAACCCCACATAAATTTTGGAGGACAGTGTAGAAAAGATCTGTGATTTATTTTAGAGGCTGTAGCCCAAGGAGACTATCAGTTTCTCTATGGACCCATTGGCTTCCTTGGTGCTGGTGTGGTGGGTCAGCAATGGGGAAATCAGAGGCAAACAGTGCTTACAGGCTTCTGTGCATGTCTCAGTCAGGCAGCAGGGCATTCCTGATCTGAGAAGCTGTCAGGACTTGGAGCAGGAGGCTGGGGGTGTCTAAAAGGACATCACAGTGAGGATGAGGAGAAGAGGAGAATGCAGAGTTCAGGGACCAGTCAGTTGGAAATCATGGTGGGTACACACACATTTCTTGTCATTTACTTCTGCTTGCCTTATTTACTATTAACATCATCTTTGACAGTGAGCCAGGCACCTCTTCCCCTACTTCCATAATTCTACATATGCCCAAGTAGAAAAAGATACAGCCCCCAGGGAAAAGTAAGAAAGGCCCAAAGCTTGAAATGATTGAATTAAAATCCTGAAAAGACATTCAAGAGAAAAATGACTTTATTCAACATGTATTTTTGAGATCCTATAAAGGGCAGTGATTGTTTTAAGGATTGAAGGTACTATATGAACACAGGAGAGAAAAACTTTGCATTTAGGAGCTGACATTCTCAAGGGCGAACATAGATAACAAAAATATTTTAGAAAGATAAATAACTGAATATAGGGCATATCTGATGATAAGCTATGGAAAGATTAAATAAGGGATATGGAGTAAGCAGTGAGTAGGAAAGTATGGACAGTGATTGTAGTGGGGGGTGGATTGAAGTTTTAAATAAGGCTGGCAGGGAAGTCTTCACTGTGAGTATGACATCTGAAGGAGGTGAGGGGATGAGCAATGCAGGTACTGCATTTTTCTGTGTATAAGATGATACTTCTGTCTCAATTTGTTAGACCAAACATTGGGGATTGTCTTACACATGGGAGTAACCAGTTGAGAGGGTTTCTTAATATTGGGCTAGAAAAGTAGGGGTTGTCTTATACAAGGGGTGTCTTATTCATAGAAAACTATGGTAAGTAGGAATAAAGCATTCTGGGCAGAAGAAATGATGAGTGCAAATACCCTAAGGCAGGGGTGTGCCTGGTGGGCTGATAAATAGCACAGAAGCCAGTGCAGCTGGCACAGAGTGACTGAGAGGAGACTGAGGAGAAGGACTCAGAGACTAACAGTGGGAGTGTGTGTGTGTGTGTGTGTGTGTGTGTGCACATGTGGTGTAGGTAGCCAGGAGGAAGGAGCACAGCAGGAGAATGGTAGGCCACTGTAAGAACTTAGGCTAAGACATTTAACCATTACTATGAGTCAGATGGGATATCATGCAGAGTTTGGAGCAGAGGGACAGCATGGTCCAATTTCTGTTTAACGAGATCATTGGGACATCAATGTGAAAACGGGCTGGAGAATGGCTTGATTGGAAGAAGTAAGGAGATCAGTGCAGAGGCTTTTGCAATAACCCAGGAGACAGACAACTGTGATTAGACCAGGGTGAGGGCACTGAAGTTGGTAAGAGGTGGTGTGATTCTAGATGCATGCCTGAATGTAAGGTAGGACCTGAGCAACAAGAAGTATGGAATTATCGTAAGTGAGATGCAAAGACTGGAGCAGGAGAGAAAGATCAGAGATTCTAATCTGAACTTGCTGAGATGGGATGTCTATTCGATATCCAAGTGGTGATAAGAAGGAAGCAGGAGAGCATAATCCTCTAGACTTCAGAGGAGAAGTCTGAACAAGAGCTATAAATTGGGGAGTCTTCACATACTGATGCTATTTATAGCCAAGAGACTAGCTGAGGTACCTAAGGAATAAATGATACAGTGCAAAGCAAAGAGCTCCATAAACCCAGGAGGAAAAAACAACCTGAAAGAATACAGTCATATCAATGTCACATAGGAGCCAACCTGAAAGACCTAGAATCATTTGAGCAAAGAAGTAATTAACATAGTATTGGATTATAACCCGAAGTATAAAATAAACATGCATGGGTTCATACTAACAGGAATAACTGATTAAATAAATAAATAAATAGAGAAGACACAAATCTTCCTTTAAAAAATTCCATTTGGTATATATAGGTACTCTTTCCTTCAGGAGGTGGAGACTTTCCTGCCATGAGACAGGGCTAGACTTCACGACTTAGTTCTAAATAATAGACTCTGGAGAAACCTGACAAATACTGGGAAACTGTCATAGACCAGAGGAGACTAGGGAGACATGATAAGAAAATCAACTCTGGTACCCTGAATTGGATCTTGGAACAGAAAGAGAAAATTCATAGAAAAACTGGTGAGATCCAAATAAATCTGGAGATTCGTTAACAACGTACTAAGGTGTTTTCTTTTTTTCTTTTTTTTTTTTTTTTTTTTAACTTTGACATATGTACTATGGTAATGTAAGATGTTAACGATGGGTGAAGGATATACTGAAACTATTTTCTTTCCAGTTTTACTGTCGAACTAAAATTATTCCAAAATAAAAAAGTTTATTCAATTATACAAAACAAAAACTAAAATTAGGAGAATGCAAATATCTCTTTTAATTTAGAAAAATTCTTCCAAGATTGTTATACTGGGTGGAGGTCTGAGGTTATCAAAAATGTTAATTATGGCTATGACTATAACCTTGGCTAGTGTACCAGTATGGAATAGGCAACCTGAGCCAAGATCACTTGCCTTGGTTTCAGGAGACTTGCTGCTTAAAGGGAAAAAGTCATGTAGATCCAGGTTTGACCTTGCTACCTGTGAACTTTACAAGAAGCAAACGTCAGTCCTTCCAGGGGACAATGTAGCCTAGACGTACAAGGCTGGGAAGGGAAGTGTGGTATCTGTGTAACTGGCTAAGGCTGTTAACCACTTTCCACTTGATCTCACTTAATTATGTGTTTTCCTTGATGGGGCCCATTTTTTCCAAAGTTAAGATTTGAGTAATTTAAATATGTTTTTATTTTATGTCTTGAACATGTGCTACCAATGTTGTTCTAGTAGGTTATGCTAGTTAACTTACCATTTCTTTTACATATAAAATATTTCCACTCATTAAAATAACAACAAAAAGACTGAACCTACTATGGAAACCTAGGGACGACTGAAGCTTAATACTAACAGGGCATGAAATACTTCAGCAAATTCAATTTCTAGCTTCACCACTGACCATCCACATGATTGTGAATTTATTTCTCCCATTTCTTCAAAGTCTTTGTTCTCAGATTACTTTTGTTTTCATTATAAATAAAAACTTGAGAGCATATCATGTTCCCAGTGCATTTCCTCAATTTTATTATTAAGCACAACGTTTTTTTTAACCTGGCTTAGATATGCAATGCACATATCTAAGCTAAAATCCCTAAGGGCTTGTGTACCCTGAGAAATTGTATTATCTTTTGAGATAGTGATATTTCATTCTTTTAAAATTACATAAACCTATGTTTATGTAATTCCATTTAAAAATATATGGTGTCTATTGACAGTAAGGGTAATGATGTCACTACTGGTGTTAGAATGTCTCATTTGGCTTAGGTTATCTTTGACATTTCTAGTTTGAGACTTTTTCTATCTAACAAAAAACGATCCCCCCCCACCCCTTTCTGTTCCATCACTTGTGAAATTGGTGGACAAACAACACCCTGGGCACAGAATCATATTTCAATCCCTTTTCACATTTCCATCTGTGTACATACTCACCTGACGTAGGAAATTCAAGAAATTCAAGGGAGGAGCAGTATATTGTAATCCCCATCTGTCAATTCACTAGAGTAGGTCAAAGCGTGTATGACCTCAGTGACTTCGCATCTGAGTCCCAGTAACAGATTTTATTTTTTAAATGATACATATCACTCAAGATATAAATTTCTATTGACTTTAAGGAACAACAACAACAACAACAACAACAACAAAGGTCAACTGGAATACAAACATGATTCACTGGACAAAGGATATTTTTGAACCTGTGATTTTCACTGGATTTTAAGATCCTTAGGAATTTCAGCTCCCTCTATTCTACAGGCATATCCTACACATACATTTAATTCAGATACTGAAAACCCCAACCACTACAACAACCAGAGTCATTGTTCTTTCATCAGATTTTTAAGAACAACCAGAAACTGTTTCTTCTAGGGGAAGGGAGATGTTGAAATTTCCCCAGCTTTCAAGGGCTAGTTTCTCAATCATAAAGGATATATTATTTCCTTTAAAGGCTCCAACCGCCATGTCATAGCATGGGGTTGGCACCACCAACACACCCTCTCTGGTTGCTTGTGTCAAATCAGTACTACTTCTCCTTTTTAGTTTACATTGAGCTAAAGTAGGATAATATGAAGTCATTTAAATGTGCCAAGAAAACTATTAGGAAATGCCACTTTGGGCAGCTTAAGCTGTCCAAATTTTATTGAGACATCGGTTCTGTATGTGGATATACTCATTTACTTTGAAAGGTGAATGTTTATTAACAACCTTGAGAACACTGAAGAATTACCAACTTCCCATTTGAAGAGATTTTCATTCAGTTACTTTGAAGTATATTTAGAGTATTTTAATAAAAATATATTTTGAATAGTCCAGGTTGGGTAGTATTAAGCCTGACCTTAGGATTTAAGATAATTAAAGGATAATATGGAGTTGAAATTTGAAATAAGATTAGATACATGTATTCTTGATATTACAACTAATCCTAAAGTTTTCAGAATTTTGACATTCCAGTTTGGTTATCATATTTTCATGATCAATTTCTCTGTTTCCATCAGTGTAAAAGTGCCTTGTGGTAAAGCACATATATTTGAAAGTAATGTAGATCCGAATTAACTTAGAATTGTGTGAAGTCTATATTTTAAAGAAATTTTAGTCACTACAAAATCAGGGTGGCAATTAGCAACGGATTTTGAACACTCATTGAGCTTCATCTTCCATTGCTAAATCTCTCATTTTAGGTGAATAATTTTGATAGAGGAAGAATCAGTATTCCTCAAATTCATGATGAAAGACTGCTATTGCTCAAGCATAATTACCATGACTGACATAAATAGTTTAAGTAAGTAACGAAAAGCCTTTCTCAACACTATCAGCCCATTCTGTATTCGAAACTCAATTTGTAGATAAGGAAAATTACAAAGAAGATGAGAAATGCCATGCATTCTAATCTGCCATCAAGGTTATTCAGTAGTCAAATTCCTTTTTCTTGTTTTTGGTTTCATAACATACTCTATCTTTTCAAAAACCTGATTTTTTAAATACACAGCCTTACTTTCTAAAATGAAAATGTGTATCAAGGGGGCAGATTTCTCTTTGGAAAAAAAAATACTTGGAAGAAAAAATTAGAAAAGAACCAAATCAAGTTATAAAAGATGAAATAATTTGACAAGCCAATTTAAATGGTGCTGTGTCTAAGCTTTAATTTTTTCTTTTTTCTGCAGTTGAAACTACCTTATTTCATTGTGCATCTTATTGGAGAAAATTAATAATAGTCCAAAAGTCCTCACAGTCCTTGAACATAAGCTTTTGCTATCAAGCCTGTTTGCTGGCACAACAGCATGACTTGAGGGTTAAAGATCATGGCCATCGATAGAACAACCACAGGAATTTGGAATTTCTACAGCTGTTACAGCCCCATTTATTTTTCTGCTTTAACTGTAAGCTTCTTGATGAGCTCTGTTTTAGAGTCACAGTATGACGTTGGGCATATTGCTTCACCTTTCTGGTCATCATGTGACTCCAAGATGCCTAAAGAAAGTGTTTTTCATTTCTAAAATACAGTTGATGGATTCTTTAACTACAGAGACTTATGTAAGTCAAACTGAAAAATGGGATTCATTCAATCACTAATTATGTTATTGTTTATGAGAGAAATACATTATTAATTCTGTTCTTGTGGATGAGATAAATACATTATTCAAACAAAATGCTGTATGCTAAAATAGGCTGTGGTCTGAAGGGATTTTTTTAGACTTTGGAACTGGGAGGGGTTTCTCTCTCAAAACAGATCAGACACATTCCTAATGCGATGGAGCAGAGTGTTTCTCTGAAGAGGAGACTCTCCTATTTCAGTTCTGTTCTAAAAAATTATCAAAAAATTAGAAATGAGGCAAACAGATGACCGTGTGTCCTTTCAGTGTCATATTGCAACACAGGCTCACTGAAGGATTGCTTAATTCTTTTTGAACGATCTTTTGCTATTGATTAGGGCCTATATTCTTTTAGGTTACATGATAATGCATAGAGTTTTGTCTGGTAGTTATGCAAATGATTTCTGTCTGGTAGAAAATACAGCCCCTAAGGTTATGGTTTTATTGCTTTGTGAAATATCCACTAGTTTTATGTCTAACCTAGTAATCTTATTCCAACATTCTTCCTTCAGTTTCTGTAACTGCCAGTTCTGTAACTGCTCTTTGAACTAGCTTTATCATCCTTCAATTTCCCTTCTTAATGAGTTACATAAATTTTGACACACTTTATATTTGTAAGATTTATAGTTGTAACATAAGAGATTTTTACTTTGACAGTTCCTTTGCTTTTGCTACCTTTCTACTGGAAGAGTAGAGGGTTGCCCAAAGCAAAAAAGAGTTCTAACTCTACATACTGAGCTTCCAGCTACTTGGATTTCTATCCTTTTCTCTCTTCATCTGTGCTCTACCTCCCTACTTCATAGTGTCTGTTGTAATGATTGAATCCAATTACAGTGCATTACAGAGGCTTAAGCGTTTGTGCTTTGGACTATTTTCAAGCAACTTACCATGTAGCGATTTGCCATTTTGCTGAGGAATGAATTTGGTTGCAGGCTTTCCAATACTGACGTGCTGAAGCGGCTCAGCAGTAGGGAGGATCCAGCACAGCCTCTGATTTTGGCCGTGTTGTTCTCTACTCATTAGCATTCACACACACTCTCTCTGAGTAATAAAAACTTAGTTTCTTCATGTAAAATGGGCTATAAAAGAAAATCATCTGCTGTGTTGGTAATGGTAATAAAGAGAAAGTAAGGAGATCTAAGGAAGCAATGATTCTTAGCCACAAACAGAAGTTTGGGATACAAAATGCAGTTAATTCAGCAAAGAAGCATGAAAAAATGTTTTCTAACGATCAACTACTTAATTAAAATAATACATTTATTCTTATTAAGATGTCAAAATTTAACAACTAGTATTGGTATTTCAAGGGTTTGAAAAGGAGATGTTCTTAATTGGAAGGTAGAGTAATATAACGGGAACATCACTGAATTTGTATTCATGTCTGAGTTCAAGTTTGAGCTCCTCTACTAATTAGCTATAAAACCTCTGGGTTGCAAACTCCAGGAAGACATTGTTTATTGAGTATGTTACTTGAAGCTCTAGGTTTGGGATAGAGCATTGAATATTACCAAGATCGCTGCCCTCAAAGAGCTTTTGCTTTACCTTGTAGGAAGGAGGGTAGAAAGAAGGAAAAGATAGTGATAGCAATAAAGAAAAATGTGGGTTATCAAATGCCTTAAATTACTAAATTCTTTAGAATTTGATAAATGACACAGAAAATAGAAAGGGAACAGGGTTAATTGGGGGTTGGCAAGATGTGTGTGTGTGTGTGTGTGTGTGTGTGTGTGTGCTTGTGCATCTGCCATTATGTTGTTACACTAATAAATAAGGGGGTGAAGGTAAACTTCCATGTTATGAGCAAAGACATGAAAAAGGTGATGGAGTTAACCAAGCTGGAAATAATACCCACCCCCACACACAAAACCCCCACTGCAGAGGTGCTAAGGTGGGAGCTTGTCTGGTCCATGTTCTAGAAACGGGGAGGGACCAGTGTGGCTGAAGTGGAGTGATGGAACAGGACAGTAGTTGGAGATAAGTCCAGAATGATGATGTCATTCCTATAAGGTTTAGTTAGCTTTTGACTTTTACTCTGTGCCAATGGGGAGAGAATTGAGGATTTTGAGCAGATAATGATATGAGTGTTTTAAAAGGCTCACTCTGGCTGCCATGCTGAACATGACTTGTAAAGGGCACAGGCATGGGGGGAAGTGAGAGAACTGCTAAGAGGCTATTGCAATAACCAGATAAGAGATGGCGACTTAGACCAAGTGGCAGCAGAGAAGGCTGTGAATAGCATTCAGATTCTGAATATATTTTGAAAGTACAGCCACCAAGATTGTGATTGCTTTGAATGTGGACTGTGAAAGAAAGAGAAAAGTCAAAGAGGACTCCAAAGTTTCTTCATCTGCTGAATGGGAAGGTGGGGCTTCCATCAAACAAGTTAGAGAAGGCTGAGGGCGGAGCAGGTTTTGGCAGTAAGATCAGGGGATCAGATTTGAGCATGTCATGTTTAAAATGATTATTTTATGTCCAAGCACATAAATCTGGAGCTTGTGAGTGAATTTTGAGTTGGAGATACACATTTGGAGGTGAGCAGCACATAGGTGGTATTTAAAGCCAGAATCTGGCTGTGAGGACAAAGGGAATCAGTGTAGTTAGAGAATAGAACAGGACCAAGGACTGAGCCCTGGGGCACTGCAACATTTTAAAAGGTCAGAGAGAGGAGGGAGGACCTAGAAGGGACATTAAGGAGAAGCCAGTGAGACAGGAGGAAAACAGGAGAATGTGGTGCCCTGGAAGCCAAGAGAAGAAAGTGTATCAAGGATAGAGGGATCAACTGGGCCCAGACTGATAGGACATGATGCCTGAGCTGTGGATTCAGAACCATGGTGGGTCTTATTCACATTGATCAGGATCCATGCAGATTTTGCAGAGGCAAAAATCTGACTAAACTGGTTTTAGTGGGGAATGGCAAGAACGGCAATACAGATAACAACTATAGATAGTTTTCTGGGGGAGTTTTTGTTCAAAAGAGAGGGAGGAAATGAGACATGAGCCAGTGGTATAAGGGGAATCCAGAGAAGTTATTGTTTTATTTTTTTAAAATGCTTTTTAAAGGCATAACACCAGCATGCTCTTTGTATTTAAATGGAAATGATCATGTATAGAGTGCTGGAATGATGTCTTCAGCAGGCTGTGTAGGATGGGATTTAGTGCCTAAGTGGAATGTTGGCTTTGGGGTGGATGGTGGATAGAAACAGGTTGGGAGGCAGAGATGTCGATACAGATGCTACTAGGTGGGTAAATATGGTATGGAAGTCCACGGAAGTTCTCTGATTGCTTTAATGTTCTCAGTGATGTAGGATAGTGAAGCCAGGAGGAAGGTTGGGGTATTTGAGAAGAGTGAAAGTGTGAAAAGATTGTCCAAGTGAGTGGGAACATGAATGGTCCTGGGAAATTAACTTGTGACATGCTGGTAGCATTAAAAACAATGTGAAGATTTGTTCGTAAGTTTAAAGTGAGACAATTCAGTATGACTGTATGTTTTTTCAGTGACATTCAGTTGCATGGTGGAAGCAGAGAGTTGAATTTTAACCAAGATTCTAGTCTTTTAAGTAAGTATAATAAATCTAAAGATAAGTGAAAGAGTCAAGGGTATATGTAAGGAAACAATGATAAAGATTAGTCATCAAATTTAAGCTTGGTAAGTAAGGAGATGATTGTTTTAAGGGGCAAGGAATAGTGAAATGGTGGCCCATCAGATCAATGGGTTGGAGATCCCACTGAGTTTGAAAGATGATTGGGGCTAGGATAGCAGAAAAAAAAATGAGCTGTAATGATTGAAGGTGGTAGTAAGAGGGTGGAATGCATGAAATCGCTCTCAAGAAGGGTTGGATTTATTGTTAATGACACATTTCAGGGCCATGACCATGAGATTAGACGCTGTGGAAGAATGGTTGCCATGATCAATGGAGAAGATCAAGAATTGAGAACCCAGGGTGGGGGTGTAATGATCTACTGGTGTATCCATAGCTCTATTAATTAAGGCAAGAGTAGCATTGGATTACAACTATAAGCCAGAAGTTACAATCTAGAGAGATGAGGAGGGTGACAGAAGCATCACTAATACGTGATATATAATGTGATATGAGATTCAAGCTGGCATTTTTAGGTAAGAAGGAGGGAGAACTATCTGAAAGCAATGAAGAGTAAGAATGTCACCTACCTTTATCCAGGCTCAGAGATCTGAGGGCTACAAAAGGAAAAACAGTCTCTAATTGGGAGGCAGATGGAGTGTTCTTAGGGAAAAGTCAGGTTTTGATGAGAGCAACAAGATGAAGGAAGTGTTCAGAGAATGGTTTTTGTGGCAGCAAGCTACCAACATGATACCTAGTGATCCTTACCTCCTGGGATTTGAGCCTCTTTTAGTCCTCTTCCTTATGGAATCAGGCTGACCTGTATGACCAATAGAACACTGCAGAAGGGATGACATATAATTTCTGAGGCAGGGTTATAAAAGGCACTGCAGCTTCTGCCTTGCTCTCTTACATCACCAGTTTTTGGTGAATCCAGCTACCAGGCCATGAGGACACTCAAGCAGCCCTGTGGCGAGGTCCTTGTACAGAGGAAGAGAGGACTCCTCCCCAGAAACTAGCACCAATTCCCCAGCATGTGAGTGAATGACACCGAAAGTAGATCTTCCCTCCTCAGGCAAACCTTCAGATGATGGCAGCTCCAGCTGACATCTGACCATAGCCTCATGTGAGACTCCAAGCCAAAACTACCTAACCAAGCCATTACTAAGATTTCAATCTGTCAAAACTATGCTATGGAATAAATAATTGCTTTTGTTTCAAGCCACTGTATTTTAGAATTATTTGCTGTGCAGCAAATCTACTGATAACTAACACAAGGAAGTTTTGCAAATGGTGGTTATAAATGTCAGAAGGCCAAGTGGTTGGGTTTCAGGACTGGTGGAAGGGAGGGAGAAAAGTATGGGAGGTGAGAGGGAGTCTGGGAGGTTTTGTGGTGGCTGACTTAACTGGGGAAATAAAAAATGAGATAGTTATCATGACAAGGTGGTGAGAATGTGAGTGTGGTGGTGAAGAGGGGGTTCCTGGAGATTTGTCTGCATTTTGATGGTTGGAAGGGCTAGAGAAGGGCAGTCTTAGTCCTGGGGCCTGTTCGCTCTGGCTCCTGGTCTTATGTGTGACCTCTCTGTGGATCCCTGTTGCTTGAATCGCTGTATGTGTTGCATAGTCTCACTTAAAACTTTGATTTTTCTTATTATTATCCTCACTTCACAAATGAGAAGAACATTGAGACCCAAAGAGGTTAAGTAACTGGTCTGAGGTTACACCGCTGTTAAGGCAGGGTCAGCACTTGAAGTTGGGCCCCTTGAATTAAGATCTTGCCCTCGTTCCACATTTCACCTGGAGACAGAAACACATGAATTATCTAAGTGTGAGATAGAAGTTAGTTATCTCAGACGTAGACTTGTGAATTATAATTATAAATACTTAAAACAAAATCCCACATGATACGTGTGCATAATGACATAGAAAAGAGTCCATTATGAAAGCCATTGCTCATAAGCCTTCTGATCAGAGTAATACAAAGATGGAGATGACAGCAAATAGAAGAAAAGAGGTAAGAACTAAAGGTACAAAATGGATGCAAAATTTATAGTTTTATTTTTTTTCTCGCAGTTAGAATATAAATTCTATGAGGGCAAAACTTAGCATAGTGCCTGGTACTCAATAAGTGCTAAATAAATATTATTGTGTATTGAACAAATAAGGAAATGGGCTCAGCCAAAGAAAAAGTTTTGGATGAAAATGCTGTAAGTAAAACATTCAGTTTAAGAGAGGGGCCAGGACAAGTTGGAGGCAGAGTGACAAAGTTGAAGACATTCACTTTCAAGGGGGTTCCCTGGTGGTGTAGTGGGTAGGCTTCAGTGCCCTCACCGCTGCAGCCCAAGTTTGATTTCTGGCCAGGGAACCCCCCCATCCCCCCAAAAATCCTTGGCACAAATAAAGCTTATAAAAAAAAAAGAAATTCATTTTCAGGACTTCCTTCTCTACCTTGCACAACTGACCCAAACTCCAGGGCATATTCACATTCAGAGGCACTTCCTCATTGTTTTATTTTTCTCCTTTAGGTTCTTTCGAGACATTAAGAAACCAATAGTCTTACCTGGCAACATAGTAGATCACCTGGAAACTTAAAAACAAAAGAAAAAAGAAAGTTAAAAAACAACGTTGGGGGTCCCCTACCCCCACAGCCTAATTTAACTGGCTTGGGGTGGGACCCAAATATTGGTAGTTTTTAAAAGGTTCCTCAGGTGATTTTACTGTGTGGCTAGGATGGAGAACCAAGAAACAACCTAAAAGTATTAACTTTCTCAGATATTTGAAAATGGAGAAATCTAAGCTTTACAGGAAAGGAATATAGTTTTAACGAGTGCGATTTCAGACATCAGTGAGTGGAGAAGTCCCCAGAAGTCACTAATCTAGACCTTGCAGGGCACTTGGAGAAGAGGTGTTTGCTGAAGGGCTGAATCCATACAAGGAAGGGCCCCTTCTCTGTGTCTGTAAGGGCTGATTTCTACAACCGAGATGGAGCTATGGCGGCTGCTCAGAGGACCAGTCTGGGAAGCAAACATTCTATGTCCGTTGTGGGAAAGTGGGTGGATGGCAGGATGGTTGTGGGTTCGTGTGTAGATGAAACATGAATATGTCTTGCATAATATATTACTTTTCCCCCAAAGCATATTGATAATACCACAGTGAATAAAAAGTTTTTTTTTAAACATGCATTGACTGAAGCCTTTTTTAAATCTGCATTTTCTGTTCAAGAGATAGCAAAATTACAATTATTGTCATGTAAGAGTCTTTTTTTTTTAAACATTGGAAAGAAGTATATTTAAAAAGAATGGTATCTCATTCCTCCCATCTGGAGGAAAGTTGTTTTGGAGAAGTAAAGGACACATGAAATTGAGAGGGATTAGTGAATTGTTCATTGTATACTATTTTAATTTTTGCTAGAGGAAGTTAGAATTAACATGAGCTCTGAGTGTACAAGTCTTTGTAAAATAACGCTTCCTTGTTCTGCCTTTCTCAGAGGGAGGCCCAGCATCATTCTTAAATAAGCATAAGGGGAGACAATCCCAGAAACCTGTTTGAGGCTTTTGGGATAAGTAGTTTATTCATGGTCCCTCCAGCATAATCTTAGCTCTGATTCTTGTAAAAAGCAACAATATCTCCCTCTGTCATGATAATTAGCAGTCAAAAGAATTATCCATTTCTTTATCAGCTCCAACAAGAAAGGGTAAATGATAAAGTAACATCCTTGCCTAAAATGAATGAATATAATGGCTAAATGCTTACTTATCTTTATAGTGACCTGCTTTAAGCTGACCTCTGAATGGAGTACGAGTATACACAGGCCACTTGTATATTCTCCATCAAGTCATTAAAGAGTGAA
Organism: Lyroderma lyra; assembly: GCA_004026885.1. Taxonomy (NCBI): domain Eukaryota; kingdom Metazoa; phylum Chordata; class Mammalia; order Chiroptera; family Megadermatidae; genus Lyroderma; species Lyroderma lyra. Next base: position 137,797 of record PVJL010003767.1, read on the forward strand.
GTGACAGTGACCAGCCACTGTCTCCAACATTTATTATGTACAAAAAGCATTTAGGAGATGTGAAAACCAAGCAGTCGTGAAACAACTATAAAGATGCAAGACCAAAAACATCAATAGTGACATTATGCGGGAAAATAGTTAGTGCCCTTTCATTTGAGACTTTAGATTTAATGTAGGCTCAAAACAGGAAAAGGCCACCGTCATATAATGGTGGATTAAATATTTGAATGGGAGTGATTATATCCTATTCTGAGTCACTGTTCTAACAGGTAAAACTTGTTCATCCTAACCAAGTCATGTAATCTTTCAGTCTCAATTCCCCCATCTGTACAGAGGAAGTAACAAGAATTTCTGCTCTAGTACTTTAGTTTTGTGGTTCAAATGACATAATAAGTATTAGAAAAAGTATTTCATAAAATATGAAACATTGTGCGAGTATCTGTTATTATCACTGCATTGATCATCAATAACCTTATTTAGTCCAAAGTAGTGCTGCCCAGATCATGGCTTCACAACCTCTAAGTTTTGGGTTTAGAGCATCTCATATCCTTGTCAGGAATAAATATTGATTGTAGGGCCCAACAGTCTTTAGGTTAAAGGTAACTATAAATACATCTCTATAGATATCTGTGAACAAATAGGGGAGAGGAAGATTGACAAAATTTATTTGAGGAGAGTCTAGTGTACTATTTATGCCAAAATATCAATGTTTTGGTAATGTTGATAATAAAAGGTTTTGAAAAGTTATGGAAAAATAAAGATATTGGAAGCTTGTCACTAGAAGGGAAGAATTGCTCGAATAGTAGATGAACAAGGACCAGCACGGCACCATGTGAGAGCCAGCCAGAGCTGCCAGGTGCTGCGAGTGGCCAACTGTGTGCCCGGAAGTCCCCCTTGCTTTCTGGTAGAGGTAGAACATGGTATAGATGACCAAACATCCCATGTAAGGCAGAGGAAAATTCGTGTCTCAGAACTGAGGCCTTGCTACTTTTGCATCTCTAGCACCTTAGCATGCTCCCAGAATGCTCACACTGGAGGTTACCAGCACAATATGTAATTCCTGAGGACTCACATCTCTTCCACTTGCTTTGGCCTGCTCTATACATGAGGTGTTTTGGTTTCATAGTTACTAATATTTACATTTTGGTTTCTGGTACTCAGATCACAATTCCACACAATGATGCCTTGGCCCTTTGAACTGCAATCATAAACATGAAGGTTCATCTCCTAGTGCTCTGTTCAGGCCTCCCAGACCCACAGCAGTTTCCACCAGTGGCCACCACCACATACCTACGCACATGGGAAGGGAGGTCATACAGAGATATTTATGGAGAGTCAATGATAAATACACAATCTTAGCTTCTGGACAAACAAACCAAGAAGGAAGCTTAGTGGGTTATATCACACTCAGCTGGCTTTGGAGCGTTGTGTGGTCTCTGTGTACCTAAAATTGGTTTGGCTTTGAATTCCTTTTCATCTCTAATGACCTTCTCTAGCCCCTAATATACCTCGTCTGGGACTGATCACTTGGTTCTCACCTACTTTTGCCTTTTCTTGTTTCTAGCACTGACTCTAATCTTTTACCTAATACAATTGTTTTCTTGGTGAAGAATCCTAGAAAGTAAGTGGCTGAGTAGGCAAAACTTGGATGAAGCTCCATTTTGTCTTTGTTTTTCGAGGCTAAACAGGGCACATGAAAAGAAAAATAATACAATCGTGATTTTTTTTCACCTGTGCCAAGTAGAATGACAATAGATAGGCTTACCTCATCCAATTTTTTTTCACCTGTAAAGAAACATAAGGCTTGACCATATTTCTCCATTTCCTGAGTAAAGGATTCTAAATTCTAGTAAAACATTGAGGGAGATGATTGTCAGAAGAAGTAAGCCAGCTGTATAGAAGGAATTTTGGGAGGTACAGTGATTTTGACTATAATAATACCGAAACCTCTAGAAACTCAGTGTGTATGTATGTACTTTCCTTAGCTCATCCAGTTGGAAGTAATAGGCCATCATGAAGCTTTTCGAGAAGTGCCTAAAGGAGATACTCAGCAGACATCATAATGGTGCAGACCTTCAGTTTCCGGAGGAATAAGGCTTTACAGTGAACAGAGGGTATCGTGCAGACATATCCTGCAGAGGAACTGCTGGACAGATTGCTGTCCATATGAATTCCTTGGGCAACAGATACTGAAAGTTCTGGATTTGTAAAGTTAGAATCTGGTAGCAGATGAGCTTAATGAATCAGAGAAGGGGGCAGTTCAGTTGCCCGTGTATGGGATATGTTCTATTACATTGAGTCATAGAACTCTGAGTCACACTGCGTCAGACTCCAGTGCCTCTGATCAGGATAAAATTAGGGTTAAGTAGGACAAAATCTCTGATGAGTGAGATGAACTGAAAGATTCATAATATTTATTTTAAGAATTATTTTTCAGTCTCTCTCTCGGGTTTATTTGCATTTTTATACTTTAATCCCAGAAATAACTTATTTTTATAATATAATAATATTTTAAATATGAAACATTAATTTTTAGAATTGGTATTTGTGGTCTATTAACAGATTTCCCCCAAAACAGATAATATAGAGTGCTATAATAAACTGGATTGTGTAGGAGTTCGCTCAGGACAGAATGAGTAATTTACATCAGTGAAACAAAGATCCTGCTGCCTCTTTAGTTCCCCACCTCCATTGGAAAAAGAAAAAGAAACTCTGCTGATATTTATTGTCATTTAATATTTTGTAATGAACATTGACAGCTTTTAAAGGACCTAAATACAGCAGCACACACATTTCTGTTTTTTTCGTCATGGGTTTGGAATTTTTATGCAGAATTTTCATGGTTCTATGGTTCTCTGGTTTTTAAATAGATTAGTGTGACACTGCAGAACATTTCTTGTTAGTGGGGAAAAATTGGCAGTAACAAGTGTCTAGAAAAATTAAGGTTGTATCTCCCAAACAGAGTATTCTTTTTTTTGGTGGTGGGGGCACATTTCCCTGGCTGGGAATCGAACCCAGGCCGCAGCATTGAGAGTGCTGAAGCCTAGCCACTACACCACCAGGGACCAAACAAAGTATTCTTAAAGCTTTGGAGACTGAATGACCACATTCTCTTTGCTCTTAATGACATCATTAGTTTGCTGCGTATCTTTCTCTTGCCTCCTCTCTTTCCTCACACTCCTCACTAACCCCGACATCTCGCATGTATAGATCTTGGTCTTTCTGTCCAATAAATCTAGGTGCTTCTTTTAAAATTAAAAGAAGCCCAAATAAATTATTAAACGCCTTTAAAATTCTGTATGCTCTCACTGAAGTATTTTGAAGAGACGGCAAACTGGAATTACATTGCATGGCACGTGGCAAACACGCCCATTACCCACACTTCTACAGCTCTCCTCTGGCCCTCCCAACTCCCACTTCTCTCGTCTACATAGCCTACCAGAACCACATTTCCTCTGAGGTTGGCCAGGTTCTCTGCCCTTCCTGCTCCCTCTTTCAGTCTTCATTAGATTTATTCCATTCCTTGGGGTGCACCTCTCTGCCATCTACGTCCTTCTCTTCACCAAGTACTGTCAGTGTAAAGAAGGCCCCGAAAGGGAGCAGCAGGCAAGCCATCTCCTGAAATGGGCAGAGGAAGAAAGTTGGTAAATATATTAATATTTTTAGCTTTGTCAAATAGACAGACACTCAGATCCTGCATTAGAAATGTTGGTTCCTACCAGCCTCTCTATTCTATTCCTAACATTTTCCCCTCAACGTTTCCTGTTTTGTATGCTTTGCTGTCTGCAATGTTCTCTGGGAAAGTAATGGGAAGTGCCGGGGGTTATTCAGGAGCTAGAGTTCTTTCTGACTCTTCAGAGGGAGAAGGCTTAGCCTGACTCTGGGATGGGGACGCCGTTGAATGCTGCTCTATGGAGATGTCTACATTTGAGAGGGCAGTTCCAAGCCATGTTGAGAAGGAATAAGACAATAAGGCAGCACATATGCATCTTTATTTTGAGAAAGGAAAGAGAGAAATTTGTTGATATAAAAGAGGGGAGAGAGCAAAACAAAACTAGAGAGGGTGTGAGAACTGAGGCGAGGAGCCACAGAGACTAAAGAAGAGACAACGAAGATATCTGACCAAGGAGTGAAAGTGGGTGATGAAATCAAACACATGGAAAGAAAGTGTTAAGATTTCCTAACACTGTAGTTTTATTCCCTTTAAAGAACTTTATATATGTATATATATGTATTTTTTTTTTTAATTTTTTTAATGGTTTTTATTTGTGAATGTGTCTTCTCTTTTCTTCTTAACTTGAGGGTAGGGACCAGGTTTGGTTTGCCCATGTTTTGGGAAACTTGGGGTGCTCCTAGAGAGCTAGCACTTATCCAGAAGGGCACTGGGCAGTCTTGAATGTTTGTGAGGGGATGAGGGAGCCCAGGTGTTGAGTGAGGAGAAGGTGAACAATTTAATCAGGGTCTTGAACATCCTAACGACAAGTCTAACCCCAGGTTTGTGGTCTTGATACTTTTTGTTTATTTAAGCATTTATTTAAATACAATTGTGTGTGATAATCTTGCCTATTGCCTTCTTTAACTCTTATCACTGATGAAGGCTATTCCTTGCCATGTACCATGAATAAAATAAAGTAAGGTAAAATAAATACACTTAAATTACAATTAGAAGCCATACTCATTGTGGAAAAAAGTGTGAATCAACTATAATTTTTTTTTAACATGTATCAACACATACAAATTTTGGTACCATGTAGTTATTTGATAAATTGTTATTTTATTTGATAACATGATGTGAATATCTTTCCATACCACTAAATTGCAGTGAGATGTCAGCAAACACTGTCTGTGAACAAGTTATATTGGAATAAATCCATACTGTGAATCATTTATTCTGTAACTTGAAAATCAGATGTTTGGAACACATGGTATCATTAGTCAGGAAAAGACCAAATTCTTTCTAGAAACTTGAATAATCATGAACTATATAGCTCTTCAATGTAGCACTCAGAGCAGGAAAAGCCATGGGAAGGCAGGACAAGGTATGCCTTCCTTTAATAGCATTTTTTTTTGCCATATTCTACAAAGGAATTTAGTAATGAGTAACTAATTAATATTTATAAAGCATTTCACAGTGCATTCAATTTAAAACTATATACTACATTATCCATAAATATCACTTTAGGGTATGGTTTTGCCTTTTATGTTTTTCTATAAAAAAGAAAAAACACCTTTCAGAATAGAAAAATGTCCAATGCATTTTCTAGTTTTAAACTCATATTCTACTTAAAAACTGAGATATTCTAGAAAATGATTTAACATCAGAATTAGAATACCTGATTTATTATTCACAGCATAATTTTTTATTAAATACATTTTCAATCCCATTATCATTTTTAAAACTGCTTAGCTCCAATCAAAATGAAAATGCCCATTTCTTCATCTTTATTCATGCCTTTCACATTCCAGTGCCCTGGAAAGAGGTTTTCTCTTTCTGCAAATGAAAAATTCTGGGTTGTTCATTATATCTGAAGGATAGAAAGATGCAGTGAAAATGAATGATGAAAAAGCTCTACAACAACAACAACCATTTGTTTCACTGTGTTTGCTGCCCTAGAATAGTATCTGTCATTTTTGTCTTCACCAATACCATTTGGTTCCCTTCCTGGTGTCATTTATCCTCCCTGCCTTTTTCTGGGGGTGTAGATGGGTTAGTCGCCCGAGACTTCAAAGCGTAATTTTTCCCCTTATGCATTATAATTGGGATAAGTTTTCCTCCAAAAGGAGCACTAGGCTGAAAATAAAGTTCTTTAAAAGGCTATAGTAAGAAAGCAAAAAGATGTTTGTTTTTTTCCCTAATGGATGTAAATAAAAATGTAGTGCATATCATGGGCCCTGAGAAGACCTAACTGATTTGTAACATGGAAATGTATTTCCTCCAAAAGCTATGTTTCCTGGAACTTTATTTTCAAATGACATTCTTAGAAGGAAATGTGAAAGGTCTGCTGCTGTTTTAAAAGTCAGGGTTATTAAAATACATAAATACATTCCCAGATAAGACATATAAAGTTGAAAACGATTGCCTTCTAACATAAACTTTGTTTTACTTTTTTACTTGACATAACAATTCAACATTCAAATTTCATAAGTGCCATCTGTTTTTGGTTGACCTTAATTTTCTGGATGACTTCTTTTCTTCAAATATTTTAAGACATGACTAAATTTCATTTAACAAGAAATGTTTAGGTGAATTTGTGAACAAGAAATCAGATGTTTTGAATCCCAATGTATTTTAACAAACTGATTTGTAATTGTGCTAATGCTAGGACAAAGTCTCTTTTTATTTGGCTCTTTAAAGTCTAACAACATATAAAGCCGTATTTATTCTAATATCATTTTATTCTGACAATTCACAAACAATGATATTATAAAGACAAATTCTAGTTTGTTATTAATGAAAAACTGATGAAAATTTTTTAAAATTTAACTTAAAATTAGAATTTATGATAGATTCACATTTCAATTAACCAGTTTTATTTTATTTTGACAAAAATCAGTATATCCCAAATTGGCCTGGCAATAAACATTATTGGAATACTTATTAAAAATACACATTCCCTCTTATTCTGAAATAATGAGTTTGGGGCTCAGATTTAACCTTATTCCCACATAATTGTTATGACTCAGCAGTAGAAGAAAACACTACAAGTGTTTCTCAACCTCTGAGACATATTCAGTTACCTGGAAGAGTTTCCAAATATCAGTACTCAGGTCTCCCCCAGGACCTATTAATATAGACTCTCAGGGACCTGAGCTTTGGAACACTAAAGTAAAAATCCTACTTCACTTCACTGCACATGTGATTCCACACTACACACCGATGGGAAATGGATTATACAATTTTATGGAAGATTCTCAGTAAATGATGGCTAAAACTCTGGGAGCTAGAATGTCAGCTCTATGAGGACAAGAAACATCTGTGTTTTGTAATCTCTGTTCCTTTAGCCCCAAGCACAGTGCCTTTCACATATACTACAGATGCACAGTAACTACTTTTTAAGTGAATAAATAGTTTCTGTTGGCTAAAATTGTAATCGTGTCCAAATATTGAGGTCTTACTACAAATGAATTTAACAAGTGGACAGAAAATATTGTCTATCAATGGTAAGAATTGATACATATTATGGTAGAGATGAGAGATAACTGGTGAATCCAGGGGTAGACTGATTCCAAGGTATCCCAGGTGAGCTAGACAAAAAGCCCGGAGTAGGTGCCCATCTCAACAGCCATCACTGTCTGTTGATTGGCAGGCCATGCAGTAATCACATTTATGAGTCTCCATCTCCACTCCTAGGGATGGTGCAGGGTAGTAGCTTGGCTCTGGGGACTGGGAGAGCAGAATCTCCTACATTTACCTTTACATCTATTCTCCACCTGGTCCTTGTCAAATCTCACACTATTTCAGTTCATTTTGGCCCAACTCCTGCTGCCCACATCTACTTTCCCTCCTGTTTATCAGTCATTGCCAGGGTGAGTTTGGCATTCTGAGACTATTATTTTTTTGTGTGACCACAGTAGCACCTAGTATGGTGCCAACCACAGAGTTGAGGCCAATTTTAGTATTTAGAAATGATGACTATAATAGACAAAAGAAGATGACGAAGATAATACCACCTCTTATGGACAGGAAAGAAAAAGGTAATGATAGAGGTCAGTGAAATGGCAGAAGCCGGTAATGAAGTTTTTATTAAGTCTTTTATATAAATGGCCAGATCTGAATGCTTGGCTAGATGATTCTCAGCTGTGAGAGGAGATTGGAAGACCAACTTGAACTGGGGAAGAAGTAATTAAAAAGTAGCTGGAATATCTGGGTAGTTGAGCTAGCAGGGCCAGATGGAAGGAGAATTGGATGAATATTCAGAAAATCTGGGTTTTATTCTCAACTTACTGACTAATTGAGTGACTTTGGGAAAGGAAGCCCTCTGAACCTTGCTCTCCATACCTGTAAAATGGAGATATTACTACCTTATAGGATCATTTGGAATAAATAAAAAAAAATCACAGACACAGTAACATTTGGACCTAAGGCATCTTTAACAATTGCAGATGTCATTGCACAGCTGCCAGCCTCTGTTTTTGAGAAATCATGGAGGACAGTTCTCTGCAAGATAGCAAGCAGTGTATTAGTTTGCACTAATACCTGGGAAACGAGTGGGAAAAAAACCATCAAGCAATCAATTAGCAACATTTTAAAAGAATCAAGAGGTTGAGAAACAACCTATATGGCTCTAAGAAGATGAAATGGTGCCTTAGCAATTTTATTACCCTATAAAATTGAGAAAAATCCCCACAGGTAAGGAAATGGCATTGGAATGCTGCTTGATTCTCAAGATATTGTAGTCTGAGCTGTTCAAAACTTCCAGTGTAACGTTTATTTTTGGGATATGCATGATCATCATTAATTAACTGATAATATACTCTATGGTGTGCCCTGCATGAAGACTTCACATAAAGTTGAGTCAGTCTACCAGGATTTCATGAGTTGATTTGAGCACACTGTAGACTATGAAACAGGTGGTAGTTTCTTACACTATCAAGAGTAAGGCAATCAAGCTACTTATAATTAATTTACAATGGCTGATAGAATTGAGTTGACTGTGCCATTGGTTTACAAAATGCCTGAATGCAGTAGAAAGAGAAGAAATCTTTCATGTCTGGTGACTATCCATAGACCTGGTCGCATTTTTTTCTATTTTTTGGAAGGTTGGCCTGCTAATAATCACCAATAGCATCATCTTCTGAAGAACTTGTTAAAAATGCAAACTTGTAAGCCACTTTGCAGACTTACTAAATGGGAACTCTAGGTGGAGCTTAGAGTGTGAATTTTATCAATCACCCTGAAAATTCTTATGCTTATTGAAATTTGTGATCTGCAGAAAGGAATGATATTATATCTATTAAACATTCTTACTATGAATCTTGAGAATATCATTAAATACTCAGAAGAGTGAAAATATGAGGGATAGTTACTATTCTGGAAAATTAAGATACAAATTAGTTATTTTGAAAAATTTGGAAGTGAGTAATTTAAATACTAATTCATTTCTATGATGAAAGCAAGAGCTATTAAGAAACCAAAGTTCTATGGTGTAATAATAGCTGTCCCCTTGAATTGGGACTTTCCAGGTCACCTCCTCAGAAGATCTTCACTCCTTTCTAGATTTTTTTTCTTTTTGCCTCCAGGTAGAGGTTATAACCTGATAACCAGTTATCAGGTTAAAGAATCAAATAGCTATACTCCACAGGGCTCAGTACATCCCATCCTAGGCCACACATTAGAATATGCTGGAATAATTTTTTTTATTTTACATTTATTTTTATTCTTCAATTACATTTGACATATAATATTATATAGTTTCAGTTTTATAGCATAGTACATGAGACATTTAAATAACTGACAAAATCCTTATTCCGATACATACAGTTCCCATCTTGATACCATATATATTTATTACAATGTTATTGACTGTATGCCCTATGCTGCACTTTACATCCCTGTGACTATTTTGTGACTATGAATCTGCACTTTTGGTTTCTTTTTTTTTTTTCACCCACGCCTCCCACACACCTCCCATCACCCCAACAAATCTAGTACCCATCTGATGCCACCCATCGTTATTACAACATTATTGACTATATTCCCATGTTATACCCCATATCCCCATAACTATTACTTTTAACCACCAAACTGAACTTCCCAATCCCTTCCCCTGATTTCACCCCCTCCCACAACCTTCCTCCCATCTCACAACAAACCAAATGTTTTCTCTATTTATGAATCTGTTTCTGTTCCACTTGTTTATTTTCTTCTTTGGATTTCACCTATAAGCAAAGTCAACTTATATCTGTCTTCCCCTGTTTGACACTCTATTCAGTGAAATACCCTTCATGCCTTTTGATTGGAGCTTTTAATCCATTTAAATTGAAGGTAATTGTGATGTGTAC